>CAUYPK010117795.1:0-38119 GCA_963574355.1 Loris lydekkerianus
TAATTTATTGTATTCAAGAAAATTTAGTATGTATTAACATTATAAAACTTGGAAAATTTTTTTTTTTTTTTTTTTTTTTTTTTTTTTTTTTCATGTGATTAAAACATCTTTAAAAACCTGAGCCAAGGCTGGCATTCTTGCTTCCTTTCTTTGGAATGCCAACATTCTCTCCCTCCTTTTCTCTTTACCCCCCCCCCCCAACTTCCCATCTCTCACTCTCTGCTCGCTGTTCTCTTTTTCTCATCTCCTGCCCCCTACTCCCTTCCCTTTCCCTAATAAAAAATAAGCTTATACTTTTATATTCTAATCTTCACCCAGAGAAATTATTTTCTTGTTCCATGAGCAGCACCTACTGAACAAGTGAGCATTTTCCAAAATTAAAAAAAAAAAAAAAAACACCTTAGCTCAAAATTTCCAAGCACAGAAAAGCAAGTATTGCGTGTTTTCACACATGGAAGGTAAATAAGTGTAAATGTAAATTGGGGGGAGTAAAGAGAAAAGGAGGGAGAGAATGTTGGCATTCCAAAGAAAGGAAGCAAGAATGCCAGCCTCGGCTCAGGTTTTTAAAGATGTTTTAATCATATGAAAAAAAAAACTTGTCCAAGTAGTATAATGTTCGTACATACTAAAGTTTCTGTAATACTATATAGTAAAGTTTATTTAATATCAAACTTTCCTCTGATAAAGTTTATATCTCAATATCTGCACCTTCAATTTAATTGTGAATCAGAAATAAATACACTGTGCCTACACCGCAGGGTAACAGAAAACATACTTCTTTGACTTGTTTGATAAAATGTGGTAAAAATTATATAAATTATGTAAGTTTATATAAGCAAATAAGTATAATAAAAACCACTTAAAAGTAAAATCTGGGAAGAAATGTCCTTGGCAAGCTTTATAAAGCTTTCATATATTTCTGGGAACCTATGTGCTATGCACATGTAGGTCTGTGCTCATGCCTAGGGTTGGCATACACCCAGATCCTGAGGAGGATTTAACTAATCAATAAGTAAAGCTTAAAGCCAAATGGTAACCCACCTGCCTGAGCATTGAACACATAACCCAGCACATACACAAAGCCCCTCACCAAAGGTCAGGGGACATTTTGATTCCAGACATTTAAGAAAATCTCTGTCCATTCATTAGCTGCCCATTCATTATTATCAGATAATAAGCTACAATTACAAAGACTTCAGTGGGAAAACACAACAAGGAATAGAAATTTCACAATTTCGAATAACCTAAGAGAAAAAAAAACAGCAACATACTAAGAAAACAGTTCAAAAGCATATAGTAAAAGAAATGACAAGTGAATTTAAAAGGTACACTAGAAAATGTCTTTTTAATACAAAATAAAGCAGTTATGGAGGAAAAGAAAAACAAAGAAGGTAATTAAACATACATAAAGTGTATAGCAAAATGGCCTGCATAAATCCTACCCTATTAGTAATTCATATTAAATGAAAACCTTTTTATTTCATCAATAATAAATAGGGATTGGAAGAGTGGATAATAAAATAATTCAACTATATATCATCTATAAAAGATACAGCTTACATTCCACAATACACGATAAAAGTAAAAGACACGAACAGGGTAAAAGGAGAAATACAGAAGATGATAGGCAATGCACATAGCAACCAAAGAGAGCTGGACTGCCTATACTATCATTCAAAGATGGTTCTCAAGCAAAAATTGTTACTAGAGATAAAGTGGAGTTTTTCGTAATAATAAAAGGACCAGCCATTAAAAAGATACAAGAATTATAAACATGTATACACCTAACAACAGAGCCATTGAATTTAAGAAGTAAAAACTAGCAAATTAATAAACTATTAAACAGTTAACAGTTGACTACTTCAATATCTTTCTCTCGATAATGGATAGGACAACCAGAAAGATGATCGACATGGAAATGGAACTTTCAAAATACCATAAACCAATTAGACCTTATAGACATTTATAGAATAGTCCATCCAATACCAGTATAATACGCTTTCTTCTCAAGTGTGCACGGACATTCTCCAAGATTGACAATAAAACAAGCCTCTATATTATAGATGATTAATATCATATACAAAGTATTGTCTCTGACCCATTGAAATGCAACTAGAAATAAATAATAGAAACCTGAGAAATCCACAAATAACATGAAATTGAATAATACTTTCTAAAATAACCAATTAATCAAAAAAGTATGATGGAAATTAAAAAGTGCTTTGAAGTGAATAAAAATGAAAATTCGCCATGCAAAATTTATAAAATGAAGCTAAAACAGTGCTTAGAAGAAAATGTATAGCTGTTAACTCTTATATCTTTTTTTAAAAAGAAAAAGAAATAGTTGTGTTAGTAACTCAACATTTCATCTTAAACAAGTAAAAGAGAAAAGCAAAATAACCCAAATTGCCAGAAGAAAGAAAACAATGATTAGAGACAAAGTAAATGAAATGGTGATTGGAAAAATAATGTAGGGGGAATAAAGTAAATCCAAAAGTTAGTTCTTGGAAAAGATTTTGTAAATTGCCTTTTGCTAGGTTGAGACAGGAGAGTGAGCAAGAGAGAGAGAAAGAGAGAGAGAGGGAGGAAGAGGAGGAGGAGAAGAGGAAGAGGAAGAAGAAGAGGAAAAGGAGGAAGAGGAAGGGGAAGAGGAAGGAGGAGAGGGAGGGAGAGGAGAGGAGAAGAGAAAAAGAGAGATTTTAAATTACTAACATCAGGAAGGAAAGACTGTGTTACCAATGACCTAAAAGAAATAAAAAGTGGTATAAGAAAAAAAAAAAAAGTAGTATAAGAGTATACTATGAACACGGGTATGGCAACTAAATAAACCTAAACGTAAAGTTGGAAAATTCTAATAAAGATGCAATTATAAAATGTGATTTAAGAAGAAATATAAAATCTAAAATGTAATACAAGAAATGAAAACATTGAACTGATGTATTTATTTAAAAGCTTCACAAAAGAAAGCCCTGGAGGACTGTCCTAGATGGTAAATTCTATCAAATGTTTAAAGAAATTTTTGTATTCAATTCTCACAGACTCTTCCAGAAAATAGAAGGGGAAAAACACTTCTCGGTTCATCCTATGGGGCCAGTATAACCCTGACCTTAAATTCAGTAAAGACACAAGGAAAGAAAAGTAGAGAACATCCCTAATGATTATAGACACAAAATTCCTCAGCAAAATAATATCAAACTGAATCCATTCATATATAAAATGTATTAAAGAAATGGCAAAAAAAAAAAACCCTCACTCTCTTCTCAGTAGACACAGAAAGAAATTGGCAAAATCCAAAACCATTTTATAATAACAATATTCAACAAACTAAAATTGCAATGAAACTTCTTGAAGTTGATAAAAGGAGATACAAAATAATTCCCCTTGCCATTATAATTAATGAACAAGACTGAGCACTTTGCTCTTACAATTAGGAATAAGACTGTGGTATGAAGTCTCACTGTATCTATTCACTACTGTACTGAAGGTTCCAGCCAAGTCAATTAGACAAGAAAGAAAAAGTTTAGATGAAAGGGAAGAAGTAAAACTATAGCTATTAATAAATAACATCATCTTGTATAGAGAAAATCCTTTTAAAAATGTCACAAGAAACAATTAGAGCTAACAAAAAAGTTCATCGATATTGCAGAGTCCAAAATCATTATAAAAATTCAATCATAATTCTTTACATTAGCAATGAAGAATCAGAATTAGAAATTAACTAAGAAATTCTACTTCAGATAGTATCAAAAAGAATAAAATTCTTAAGATCAAATTTAACAAAAATAGTGTAAGTCTTGTACTCTGAAAACTATAGAACTGTTGAATAAAATTAATGAATGGATTAAAAGATTTCATGTTGATCTATAGATTTAACATAATTTACATAAAAGGCCATAATGGCATATTTTTTTGGCAGAAACTAAAAAGTTAATCCTAAAATTCACATGGAAATGTGAATTTCCAAATCGGGTGCCAAATGCAAAAATAATCTTTAATAAGAAAAATGAAGAGAATTCACACTTTCTGATTTAAAATTTTATACAAATCTACAGTAATCTAGAGAGTGTGGTACTGACATCAGCATAGAGATTTAGTTTATTAATAGAATTGGGAATTTAGAAATCAACTCTTAGCTATAATTAATTTTTAATAAAGGTGACCACATAATTCCATGGGGAAATGCTCTTTTTAACAAATGATCCTGGGACAACTGGATATTCACATTCAAAAAAAAAAAAAAAAAATGTGGACCTCTACCTCACTCCATATGAAAAATTAACTCAAAACTGTTTATTCCTAAATACAAAGGTTAAAACTATAAAACTTTTAAGAGGGAAATGTAGATTTGACTCTTCTTGACTATGTATTAGACAATGCTGGTTTAGATATGATAATATTAAAAAAAAAAAGAAGCTACCAAATAAATCAGTAAATTGTACATAATCAAAATTATAAATTTTGTACATTCAAAGATGCTAACTGAGCTTTGAGATGTCTGCATCCAGTTACTTGCTTTATTAGTCTTAAAAAGCATCACAAAGTACCACAGTCTCAGGGGCTTAAACAAAATTTATTTTCTCCTATCTTTGGATCCTAGAAGTTCAAGATCAAGGTCCTGACAAATTTGATTCTTGGTAAAGTCTCTCTCCTGGATTTGCAGATAGTTGCTTGCTCTTGGTGACTTCATGGCCTTTTCTTCTGTGCGTGGGGAGAGAGAAAGAGACATGGTATCTCTTCCTTTTCTTAAACACCAATCCTGTCAATCAGGACCCTATCTTTAGGAACTCATTTCACCTTAGTTACCTTCCTAAAGGCCACATCTTCAAACACGGTCATATTAGGCCTTCAAAATATGAATTTTGAGAGGTTAAAAGACAATCTTTTATACTTGCATAGTAAGTTTCTCATAGGGAGATATCGTCTCTCAAAGATAACTGTGATATGTGTTTTTGTGCAAAGCAGAGTGAGGCAAGCATTTGAAGCACAGTTAAGCAACATACAGTTTCCCCAGTGTAAAATACTTACTTTTTTAAAGTAGTCTTAGGTGTCACATAAGATTTCCTTATAAAAATCACCACCTCTAGAAGTTTCAGATAAAATTTCAATTTAGACCAAAAAATAAATAAAATATTGTCTTAAGTCCCAGGAAAGTTTCAAAATGTTTCATCAAGTGATATTAAGTTTAAAATCCAGAAGGAAAGAGGTTAAACTTCAAACAATTCTTTTTTATTAAAAGCTTCACAAAATACATACTTTAGACTATGAAAGAACAAATTAACTTAGTATTACCTAGAAAATGAAAAGCCTTAAAAAGTACTAAGGGGATATTCTCCTTAATAATAAAATTCTCTTCATTTAAATAAAAATGTAAGAGACAGATAATCACTTTTCTGAAATACTAAACATAGATTTAAATCATTAATTCATTAAATAGGAACATGGATACATGATTATCTAATGCCCTATAGGAATTTCTTGGTTCTCTGAATTGCCTATTTTCATTACAATGCAAGATAATGTATTGATATTTCTTTATAAAATGGCATTTTGAATTAGTGATGTAAATCTCTATTTTTAAAGTGAAAAAGTTTAGCAGAGTATTTCATATCAAATTAAATTCAAATTTAAAAAAAAAAAATCAGCTTTAATATGTTTTCATTATCTAACTCTGACATCCCACTACTCCCCAGAAGCAAAAAGACAGTCACATTTCCATGGATAAAGGAAGTACTGTCAAATCAGATCAACTACTGTTGGGTGAGCAGAAACCAAAAAGAGTAAATGAAACACAATTTCATTATGCATCACAACTTGGAAAAGTGGCTAAAATCATTTGGTTGATCTTGTACAGACACTCGGATGAAACTCTCTTCATCTGAGCCACCTGACTTTTAGCTTTTCATCTAAATTCTTTAGTGTCGTGCAGAAAAACCAATCCCACTCAGGTACAGACAAATACATTAAAGCTGAAAGCTGGCTTTTATCAATTTAAACAGGTAATTGATTCATTCAAGTAAGAAAAGAAAAGCCAATTTAGGGCTCAAGTTATCTACTCTGGATGATCCAAATAACAGGATAATAGCCACATCTTATTTCACACAATATAATATAAACACAGCTAGTGTAGAGTATTTCACAGCTCAGAGTGAAAGTGGGGATCGACACTCACCTAATTAATAGTGTGCGTAGTGTTGTCTATTTGAACAACGAAAACCAAACAAGATTACATATGATGCCTTTTGTTTACCTGAAGAGTTAAATTGCTGTAGTTATACGATCTGGATCTGGAAGGTTCAAAGGAAAGATTAATCATACATAAAATTTTATGTAGAGAATGTTGTTGGAACTACATTCATATTCCCCTTATCCAGCCAGTGTTCTCATTTCCCCCAAAGCTGTGATATTCAGCCCATAATAGTTCAAAACTTCTTCCTTCTCCAGAAAACTGTCTTCAGCCAATCTGGAGCCATTTCTTCTGGATTGACTCTCCAACTTCTACCCTAAGCACCTATAATAATTTGATTATTATTCAAAACCAGTGTCTACCTGACAAGAGGCTGTAAAACAGATTGCTTCAAGGAAACTGCCTCTGTGGTGCATTTTGTGTTCCATTCCTTCCCTCTGGAATCAGACTGAAGCTGTTGCTCACCTGAGATAGCAATTTGGGCTGGCTTTTCTACTCTACCCATACTGCTTCCCTGATTCCTCCTTATCTGAGAGTACATCCCAATAAATCTTTCAGAGATTGTCTCACTTTCTGGCATCTGCTTTTAGAAAACCTGACCAAAAGGTGGTTCTAGAAGTCATCCTAGGAAGCAGACTTTAAGAATTAGATTCTTTAGTCAGATTATTCACCATCTGGATGGCAAAGAGAGCTCTACTACAAGTAGTAGCTTGGTACTGGTAGTCTCTGGCTTGTTGTACCACACAGATCTAGCTAAAACTTTCAAGCATGATAAACTGGGAAGATAAAGGTGGATGGGAAAGCACTAGTTGATGCATTAATCTGAGCACTTGGCAGGTTTAGTGTCTATAACAACTTCGAGTACTGTGGCATTAGGTGATTCTTGCTGGGTACCATCCATGCCTTTCAGGAGAAGGAGGAGGAGGAGGAGGAGGAGAAGGAGAAGGAGAAGAAGAAAGCACTCTACTGAGGGCAACAAAGTGAGAAAGAGTGCTATGGTGTCACGAATCACAGCAACGTCCAGCTCTTGGGCTTAGTGACTCTTTTGCCTCAGCCTCCTGAGTAGCTGGGACTACAGGCATCCATCACAACACCAAGCTATTTTTTGTTGTTGTTGCAGTTTTGCTGGGGCAGGGTTCGAACCCGCCACCTTTGGTATATGGGGCCAGCACCCTACTCACTGAACCACAGGCACTGCCCTGATCCATGCCTTTCACAGAGAAAATGTAAAGCAAATCTGTTCATCAGTGATTAAAGCAACACATATGAGTTAGAAGTCTTCTTGGCACCAGTTGAGGAGATTTTTGTGTGCTGCTTCTAAAGGTCAGTTACACCTCAAGATTAGGCACAAAACTTAATTCTTAGTATTCCACAATTTCAGAGAATGAAGAACTCACATGGTGTACAAATTTCCTATGCTAAAATAAGAACCGAGGTAGAAAGGAACTATGAGACTTGAGAAAAAGATATTAAAAAAAAATGTGCCTTAGGAATTTAATTGTGAAATGCTAATTTGGAATACTTACAGTAAAGAACATCTGGGTTGAATTGGCATCCAGGGGGCCTCAACCATTGGGGTCTATGGAGAAGTCTCAGACTTGTGTTTTTCGAGATAAGTTAGATGAGAGGCCAAGGAAGATATTGTTTAACACATATATAATTTAAAAAATCAAGGAATGATGCATCAGAAAGCTGAAGTAAGCTGTAATTACTCAGTGTCTAGTTCTAAGTGAGTTCTCAGACCCAGATCTCACTGAGAAAATGAAAAATTGGATCTCCAAGAGAAAGGAACCTGCAACACCACAGCAAAAAGAGAGGACATTACTCCAGGTCTCCACAGAGACATAAGGGCATATACCCACATGTCTGTACTTACAAAGATAAAGACAAATACCCAGATTTCACAGGCTTTTGAAAACAAGATTTTGGTTGACCCAGTAGGAAGTATTTTTTTGTTCACTTGGAAATGACTACCATAAACATTCACCACCTGATCCAAGAGATATGAGATTTCTCCTTTTCTCTGCTATAGTATGGTCAGAGGTACTTAGACCATTGGGATATTATAAAGAACAGATCATATTGGTCCTTTTGTTGATGATATCATAAAAATCAATCCTGATGAAGAAGAATTGGCAAGTTTTCTGGATTCCTTGGTAAGACTCATGAACCCTGTTAGATGGGAAACAAGCCTACACAATTTTAGGCCCTGCCACCTAAAGTTGTGGTTTCTGGAGGACGGGTACTGGTGGTCTGGATATTGTATTGCACCTTACAACTCATACCTCTAAGAAAATCCTCAGCATTTTGGAGGCAATGCACCCTGCACTTGAACCTACAACTCATACACACTTATTGGATGTGTATGGCTCCATGTCTTAAGTAATATTCAGAGCAAAAAAGGGTTAGATCATTATTCTAAAACAGGTTTAGATTATTATTCAAACAGGATTGATTAGACCATTTGAGTAGGAGGATTCTGTAGTATTAGAGATATCTGTGTTGGAGAAAAATAGGGTGCCTCTGCCAAACTCCAGTAAGCAAGTCACAGTACAGAACTCTATAGTTTTGGAGCATAGTGAGATGGTTTTTATCCAAGAAATACAGACTATACAAAATCTACTTTCTAGCATTCTACTGAACTCTGATATATGGAGTATTTTACAATGGGACACCTAGTGATCATGGACCCAGTACTGTCCTAAATGAGCTAAATACTGTTTTATGCACCAAAGTCCAGCAGCAATATAATCTAAAACAGAAGTGGGAAATCTAAGGTGAAACTGAACCAATTTAGAAGAACCACAAAAACATGAACATGGAAATTTCCAGGACTTATATTGTCACCCTTTTCTATTGCATGAATCTCGCTTTCCTGTTCCATGGCTTCATGGAATGCCTCACTAAGATTAGCTGACAGAAGGGAAAAAAAAATCTTATTTATTTCAGAGGTATGTCTGGTTGGTATGTAAATGCAAAATGGCGATGGAGTGCCAGATTGGCCAATAGTCACATTCAGGGATAGACAAAAAAGATAATGGTGAGAGGAACTTCTTCCAATAAGAATTGTCTGGTCAGCATCTTCTCACTCTCTGTGCATGGACAGAGAAGTAGCCCATAGTTTGAAACAAAACTACGTGCTGGCTAGCTGGTGCTGCCATTTCTTCTTATCTCAGCCTGTCACTGACTAACTTGAGGGTACATAAAACAGTCCACCTGGCCTTAATATGGAACTAAATTTGTGATGAAATTTATGCTACAGACTGTTGTGTGAGGTCTCTCAGAAGCCAATCTCTGAGATCATACTTTAGTTTTTTTTTTCCCCCATCATAGTTTGGGTCCCACATTCCCCTTTTGAAAATACACAAATGGAAATTTTTCATCTTGGACTGTGCTTCTGGAGGATCCAAACCCAGAGAATTAGGTTACAATGGTTGCATTTCTTAGGTAGAGCCCCTCTTATAATTGTGCTCTGCCCCCAAGAGGTGCATCATCCAACCTAACATTATGCACATTAAGTGGGAGCACACCACCCTCTCCCTTCCTCCCCTTTCCCTACTCCCTGTTCCCTTGCCCCCCCCCCACGCACACACTTTGAATTGATTTAATCTAAAAAGTTGCCTATAACATCTTTTTCAGTTTAGAGAAAATGTTTCAACATCATATTTCCATTATGGCTCCCTATACTTCTAAAGTGATTCCAAAATTAAAATGGCAAACCCAAAGAACTAATGGATCAATAAGATCCTAACATACTGAAAAACATGTATATTATTAAAATGTCAAATGGCTTTGTTCAGTATCTCTTACTTTTTGATCAATTTTCTCTGCAAACTATGTAGTTGGCAAACCAACACAAATTAAGAAAAATGAAAAGAAAATCAAGCAGGAAAGTTATTTATAAAGAAATTTATGTCTATGACAACATTGGGTCTAATTTACCAAAATAACTTTAACCCATCCATCCATCTTTTTTGACTCTACACTGTATAAAACTGAACATGAAGGTGGGCTTTCAAACTAATTTATTATCTACTAAGTGTTTTATTCATCCAAGGAAATAAATGTAAGCCAAATTATATAAATGAACTTTCTAATCAGTGTTTTGTAAATCTTCAGCTAAAAAGGAGAAAATATAAGGAACACTTAAAAAACATTTTCAGTGAAAGTAAGTGTGCTTCACTGCCTGATTTTGAGTCAGATGAATGAGCAATGCCACCAGAATGTCAAAGGTCTTTAAATAAATGGATTGCAGCAACTAACCCTGTATTTATTTGTGGCTTTTGACACATAATAAAGACCTTATCTTTTCCTATTCCAATAAATATGGATGTTCAAAATCATCAGAGATTAACCAGTTGCTTTGTCAAAGATCACTCTAGAAATAATGTCTATCCTTAACCTTTTGCCCTCTGGTTTCTCCATCAGTACATTACTCAAACTACTCAGAAAATCCCTGACAACTTTCTAATCACCAAATCCCATGACTCTTAAGAGTTCAGAGAGCCAAAATTTTAGAGTACAATTAAATTGAAATATTTCTTTGTGTTTTCACTACCAATAGTGTCTAATAAACACTAAAACTGTCTGAACAAATAAACTTCTCTAGCTGCTAATGACTTCTGTTGGTGTGGGAATAAATGATACAGCCAAAAGATGCCTATAAAGAAGTCCATCATGTCGAAGAGATGAATATGAGAGTATATTATAGAAAAACACATGCAATTTTTCTTAAGGTCATGGGAGACTTTTATCTCTACTTTCATTTGAAGATCAGATATTTAAATCTCTTAATTTTTTTTAACTAATGTAACAACCAAATCTATTTATTGGATATATAGTTATATATAGCATGTATAGTGAGCAGAGCAGGGTAGTTAGCATGTCTATAATCTCAAACAATTATTATCTCTTCATGTTGGGATCATTCAAGACAGACATGGAACTCAAGACAAAAATCAAATTTCAAATGTGACTCAGCATGTAAAGTTAGGATGAAGATGGGAACTTGAAAAATATTAAAAGTAAAAGTCAATTATTCCAAGAGCAATAATATAGCAAATTCTGTATTACTAAAGCAGATTCAAAACCAAGAGATTAATATTTTTTGTTGGTGGTGTAAAAAAATAGATACAGCTTCTAGTAATAGGAGTTTCTTTTCCAAGATCTTAAGGATTCAAAGTATCTCAAGGATTCAATGTATCTCAAGGCAGATGGTAAAGGGTATGTCTGAAACAGACAGAGAATAAAGCTTTCACTGGGACTTCCACATAAAGTGAGTCTCTTCAAGAACTTGTCCTTCCTCACACAATACAAAGTTCTAAATTTCAAGTCATTTTCTAGAGATTTCAGTGGGTAATGAGCTAGAAAAGAGTATGAGATAACTAGGCCCCCAAAGTAGATGCAGACCTTTGATTCTCCTCATTTTTTCTGAGTTGATATTAATAATAATGAGGTGTTTAAAATATTTGAAAACATCACAAGCATTAAACTTCAAATTAAACCCACAATTTTGTTCATAACCTCCATTTCTTCAGATTTTTACACAATTTCATATTTGCAAACAATAGTAAAGTAAGAGTCACATTTTAGAAATCAAGGAATAATTTCAGTTTCTCTTATTTCGTGCCTGTCAGCCATGTGCATTCATGAAATCAGTAAGTATTGTCATACCTATTGTCTAGCAGGTATTTATGATAAGTATAATTCAGAAATGGTCTCTAGGAGTCCCAACTCTTGGTATACATGTTCTATGTAATAGTTTTCCTGGAGTGAGAATAGGACTCATGGATATAATGGGGAATAACGCTTATGATTACATTATGTTATAAGGCACAATTGCCCTTAAGAAAGAGACATCATCCTACATGGATCTGATCTAATTCTTAATTGGGACTGTTTTGCTGTTCTAGGGAAATTCTCCAATACAGTCTTTGAAGATGGAAGAGCCCACATGGCAAATTGGGTAGCCACTTACAGCGGTACTCAACCTGTGGGTTACGACTCCTTTGTTCCATTTGTAACAACGCAGCAATTAGGAAGGTTGAGGACCAGTGCTAGGAACTGAGAACAGTATCCAGCTGATAACAGGGAAACAGCATTTTCAATCCTGCAACTGCAAGGAAGTGAATTCTACCAACAGCCTAAATGAGCTTGTAAGAGGATTCCACGTTCCAGATGTGAATACAGCCTACAAATGTCTTGATACCACCTCCTTGAGATCCTGAACAGAGAATTTGGCCACCCCTGCCCGGGCTCCTGACCTGTAGAAATAGGTCGGAGTACTATTTTAAGTCACTAAATCTGTGCTAATCTGTTATATAGCAATATAAAATTAATAACAATATTTCTTGCATGAAACCTCATCTTCTGTTCTAAGTGAATTACACTAATATTTTATCAGAAATACTTCTGCAATCCAATCAGAGGTCAATAATTTGACAGCAACACTTATTGGTCAAAGGCTGCGCATATGATTTAAATTAACAAAGTAAGACTCTTTGCCTTTTATTCTGCTTTTTGAAGATGAAATATACATATACAGTATATGAATGAAGAAACCTGTTGCCTTACATATGGCTATTCTGAGATTATAAAGAAAGCCTCCTAACGAGAAAGCTGACAAGCAAAGAGTAATGTAGCTTAGAGAATGGCAGAAAAATGGCCCCCAATTCCTGATCATAGTGTACATATAGTTCATTCTTTACGTTGTGATTATGTGAAATAATGAATTGGCTTTTATTGATCAAGCCGAGTAGAATCAGATATTTTGTCAAACAGAAATAAAAGCATCACATGAAATACAATATGCAAATGACCAGGTCAGAAAGTTTGAAACCAGCCCCTTAATTTGAGTTCTAACTTGTTCACATGGAAAAGACAGGAGTAATAATGAGGTTGAAAATTATCTATAAATTGTATAATTCTAGGCTCGGTGCCCATAACACAGTAGTTATAGTGCCGGCCACATACACTGAAGCTGGAGGGTTCGAACCTGCCCTGAGCAAGCTACACAACAATGACAGCTGCAAGAAAAAACAGCCAGGCATTGTGGTGGCTGCCTGTAGTTCCAGCTACTTGGCAGACTGAGGCAAGAGAATCACATAAACCCAAAAGTTTGAGGTTGCTGTGAGCTGTGATGCCACAACACCCTACTGAGGGCACAATAATGAGACTCTGTCCCCCGCCAAAAAAATATTATATGATTTTATTTTTATTAAAAGCCTAATATTAAACAATTGTTGGCTTTACTGATAATTAAAGCACACAATCAAATAAAATTCTATTCTTCATTTAACATTAGCCAACAAAGAAATGGTTAACTATGATTTTGTTGTTACAGAAACCTTGGGGGGAAAGTGTGCATGTCATCCCAGAATTTATAATATTTGACCAAAGGAGCACTTTTAAGCGCACTCTAGGCTGAATAAATCAAATAATAACCTCAAGAATGCGTAAAAGGAATACGGCTCGAGAATGAGTTAGTAATATAAAGAATTAAATACTGACTACAAACTGTACAAATGATTCTAATAAGAAACTGAAGAATATTCACAAAAACATATTGTAATCTAATTGATTAGTTTCTTACTGAGTTCAGACATGCTAGAGGGTATATAAAAACAAATCCTCCATTCACTCAGTTCATGTTATTACTGTCTGAGATTTAGAGATACTCTGATCCCCTTATTGAAATCCTGGCCATGCACTTTGGAATTTACTATAATAAAATCTTACGTAATAGAGTTTGTACGGATTTTGATTACTGCAGTACACCTGGTAGAAATTCAATAAATATTTGTCAGAAGTATTTAGTTCCTGTTCAAATTAGTAGATTAGTAGATTTTGTTTTTATGTTTGTCCTTCACTTTCCCAAATACCCCATTAAAAAACAAAATAAACAAAAATTGTCAAAACGTATGCTCTTATAACAGAGAAGTGATTGGAAAGGATTCCAAAAAAGAAAGAGACCAGTGAGAATAAGCAACTACTCAGAACACAGTATGAGTGGCTGCACAAATTTTTTTCAATGTAAATTTAATAAAATAAAACATCTGATGGGATCTAAGAATTCCACCTTGACTTTGACAATCCAGAAAAATACCATCCTTATAGTGTCATTCTGTAGTATTTTATAAATGAGCCAAAGATGGCCTTTATATTAATATTTTGGCTTCTGGGTTGTCTACTTCTTTGCAACAGGTGAATCCTAGTGAGCTTGAGGGCCAGGCTGTGATGAATGCATTTTTTACATACTCACTTCTTTTAAACATAACCCAAATAAACAGATTTTTCACCATTTAGAGCCTTCTTGCTTTGCCTAACCCTCCAAACTGCCCAACAACTATTAGCCACATATAAGATTAATCCCAGGAATAGAAAGATCCCAGGCTACCACTTTCATTGAGAACTTTCTGACCCAAAGGCTCCCTACTGTGCTTCTGAGTGACACTATCTAGACTTGCAAGTCCCCCTTCTAACTCCTCTTCTCCCCTCCAGCTTCCTAGACTCCCTCCCCTTCTGAATAACGAACCCCTCACCTTAGCCTCTGGACAGTGTCATGCTGTGAGGATCATCCCCTACATCCCAAATCATCAAATGCTACCCAGATAGAATGTGTGTGTGACACTGCCATATTGTGGTCATATCTCTGTCCTTGACTAGCCCCCCTCCTAATCCCTCAAACCCCCTACAGTGGGGGAATGGGAGGGGAGGGCCACACTGCGAGCTGGCTGCCAGTAAGCTAATCTTAAAATACATCCTGCCAGTTTACAAGCCTCACTTCTGTACACCATGTTTCTTGCAGAATTACTATCCAGGGAAAAAGCCTTTTAGGAAAGAGAAGGAGAAAGCCATATAGCCATTCAATTTTTTATTTTAAATATAATAAAAAATACATTCTCAGAAAATTTTGAACATCACAGACATTCAGAAATTTATACTTTGTTTAATAGAATGACTTATATTTGATGGCACAGCAAAAGGACTATAATCAACAGTAGGTTAGGGTGTACTTTAACATAACTAAAAGAGTAAAGCTAGAATATTTTTAACACAAATATTTGAAGTGATGGATACACCAATACACCAATAACCCTGGTTTGGTCAAAGCATCACAGGTACTGTATGAATATATACCACTATTATGTGCTTATAAAAATTAAATTATTATCAGAATTTAAATTTCATAACCCTTTTTAAGACAACGCCTCCCTGATTTCCCTTTGGTAAACTGTTGTTTCCAAAGTTATGTGATTTTGGTAAAACCTTTCCTCAATCTTTTTCTTAGTTGTACACTTGTGTCCACAGTTCATTCAATTAGTATTGGGTTGTTTCAAAGGTTTTGTCCGTTTTAATGTCATATGTTTTTGTAGTTCCATATCTCAATAAATATTTACTCTACTGTGTCATGGTATATAATGATCGATGGAGAATTTTGTACTCTATACATTGATGGTGTTCATTTTTTTCTACTTTTAATTTTTTTTTATTTTTTTCAGCCTATTACTATATGATGTCATTAAGTGATTTTCAGCCAATTTTTCTCTACGAATTCAAATTGAACCAAAGCGCTGCTGAAACAGCCTGAAAAATTAACCAGGCATTAGGCAATGATAGTGTTAATGAACGCACTGTTCAACGTTGGTTTGCAAAATTTCGTTCCGGAAATTTTAGCCTCGAAGATGAGCCCCGAAAAGGTCGATCTAGAGTAATCCAGGACGAGGATTTGAGGACCCTGGTGGAGACTGACCCATCACAAATGGTGCGTGGGATGGCAGAAGAACTGGGTGTCAGCTCCCATGTGGTTTTTGATGGTTTAAAATGTATTGGAAAGGTCAAAAATCTCGAAAAGTGGGTGCCCCACGATTTAAACAATCGGCAGAAATTGTCACGTTTCGAGGTTTGTTCTTCATTGCTTTTGTGCAACCAAAACAATCCTTTTTTGGATCGGATCATCACGTGTGATGAAAAGTGGATTCTCTACAACAATAGGAAACATTCAGGAAAGTGGTTGGACACCGATGAGCCACCCAGGCACTTCCCAAAGGCGAAACCCCACCAAAAAAAGATCATGGCTACTGTATGGGGGTCAGTGGCTGGTGTGATTTACTATAACTTTCTGCAACCAGGCCAAACCATCACAGCAGAGCCCTATTGTGAGGAAATCAATGAAATGTATAAAAAATTGCATCAGCAGCAGCCAGCACTGGTCAACAGAAGAGGTCCTATCCTGCTCCACGACAACACCCAGCCGCACGTCTCACAAATCACCATCCAAAAATTAAAGGAATTGAGCGTCGAAGTTCTGCCCCATCCACCATACTCCCCAGACCTCTCGCCAACCAACTACCATCTTTTCAAGCACTTCGATAACTTTCTCACTGGTAGAATCTTTGCCAATCAGGACCTAGCAAAAACGGCCTTTGTCGAATCCCGAGCACCCAATTTTTATGCTGACAGAATTAATCGACTTGTGTTATGTTGGCAAAAGTGCACTGATTCAAATGGCGCTTATTTCGATTAAAGTGAATAAATATTCACTGAGATATTACAGTTTAAAGTAGACTCATAAAAACGGACAAAACTTTTGAAATGACCTAAATTAGCCAGCCTCAAGTAGTTTGTTGCAGCAGCAGAAATTGACTAAGATACTTTGTTTTAGCTAAAGACTTCATCAGAGTTCTGTGCATACTTCTGCCATTAATTTAGGGAGAGATGATCAGAAGATTATTTTCTCTTATAACTTTGTTTTTTCTCCCTGTATCTTGCACAGTGTGGTACTTGCTTTTAATATTCAAGAATGAGGGCACCAGTGTTTGAGAGACCTGAGTTTAAAACCCAGATGTGCCACTCAGTATCCAAGTGATGTTGGTAAAATCATGTAACCTTTTCAAAGCTCAGTTTTCTTACCTGTAGAGTTAACTTAGTGTAGTTGTTAATGGCATTTGTAAAATGTATAGCAGAATACTATCCAGAAGCAATAATTTAAAAAAGGTCAATTATACAGAATGGAGCCAGATTGCTGGGTTCAATCTCTGGATCTACCTCTTACAAGCCACATGATCTTGGACAATCTACTTAGATTTTCCCTGTCTCGGTTTTCTTATCTGTGAAATGAAGATAATCATTTTTTATGAGAGCGACATGCATTAATTTAAGTGAAGTGCTTAGAACAGAACTGGGATCGTAGTAAGCTTAATATCCATGTTTATTTTTAATATATTCGTTCTTCTAGGCTAGTTGAAAGAACTATAAGTGACTATTTATTAAAAAGCACTTAGTGTAATGCTTCTACATACTAAGTGTTCTATTAACTTATATTAAGGCTAACCAGCCACAATTTTAAGCAAGTTGACACAAACATGGGCCAGAAAGCACACACTAGGATTCACCTTCATTTATGTTCTTAAGTTGAGGATTTACTAGTTATCCTAAGGCAAAATTGTTTCAATGATGATATACCCGTGTAAATATTTCCTTTTGTAACTTCCTTAAGTTTATCGATTTATTTCAGAGG
This sequence comes from Loris lydekkerianus, assembly GCA_963574355.1. Lineage (NCBI taxonomy): Eukaryota > Metazoa > Chordata > Mammalia > Primates > Lorisidae > Loris > Loris lydekkerianus. The sequence goes on from CAUYPK010117795.1 coordinate 17,703, forward strand.
GTCCCTGAGAATCATATGAAGGATATGACTCGTGTCATTCGTTCTCATTATCTATTGCTGGTTGCTCCTCTCCATCTTTACTCATTTCTTTATCTGCTAGGCTCAAACTCTAGATGTTAGGGAGCCTTGCCTAATATTCTACCCTGTCCCTTCATTTTCTATTTCAACAGAGTCTCCATAGATGAATTAACCTTAAATATCATCTATTAACTAAGCCACTATTCCCAAATTCCATCCCTAATTCAGACTTCTTTCTGGAATTTCAGATGCCCATGTGATATCTTTACATGAATGTCTAGTAGGCGTTTCACATTTAACATGCTCAAAACTAAACTGTTAGTTCTGAGCTCCTTCTCTTTAGTTCATTCTGTCTTCTGAACTAACCAATAATTTAGTTGTTCTAGACTAAAAAATAAAAAATAATAATAAAGAAGAGATATTATCTTTATATCTCTTTTCCTTATCACATCCAATCCATCAGCAAGTTTTGTCAAACATTAGCATATCATTCATTAATTCATACAAATAATTTATTTCTCTCCATTCCTACTAGTACCATCTTTATCTAAAACACTATTATTTTTTACTAGAATTCTACAATGGGATCCTGTCTCATTTTCTTGCTTTTACTCTTATCTACTCACCCTGTACTTACTAGATAAGGTCATGCTGCTCCTTTGTTTGAGGCCTTCTGTGGGTGTCCACAGAAGGATATTAGATCAGAATTCCCATCCTGCTTTGCCTAATCAGCTCTCTCTCTCTCTCTTTTTTTTTTTTTTTTCTATAACCTCACCTTAAACTACTCTCCTGTTTTTGCCCTGTCCAGTCTACATTGGTCTTCCCTTCTGACCCTGGAACAAATTAAACTCATAATTTTTTCAGGGCCTTTGCCCTGTATTCAGTCTATACTGAATGCTGTTTAGAATGCTGTTTTTCATAATCTTCACTCTTAACATTCAGATCTCAGTTTAGATGCCAACTTTTCAAAGTGGCTATCCCTATGATCAAAAATAAAGCAACCCTGAAGTTGTTTCCTAATATATCATTACCTTCTAAGATTTTGCAGAACATTTTTTCAACATTTGATACTTTTTCTCATTTATTGACTTCTTCCTTTATTTTCAGACTGACTCAAAGTAGTTCTTCAGAGTGGTTTTGTTCCCCATCCTAGGTAACATTTAGCAATGTCTGGAGACATATTAGTTATCATACTGTGAGGGATGCTAAACATCTCAAACAACTTTAGTAATTCCCTACTACAAAGAATTATCTGCCCCCAAATGTCCCCTAGCAGCTGATCTTTAAAAGCTCTGAATCAGAATAAAACCATAAAAGAGTGAGGACTTTGCCTGTTTGGTTTATGTGGTATCCCCAATGCCTAGAGCAGTAGTAGGCATAGACAGAGCATTCAGTACTTACATTGAATACGTAAATGTTTAAACATAAGATTTTGAAGACATTAATAGTATAAAGAATCCATTTGGGTACATATTGAAGCAATTTTTGATCTCAAAAGCTTGATAAATATTATTACCTCTGGAAAATCTAAATTGATAGTATTTGTCATTGATGGGGTAAAAAAATATAGGATGTAAGGAATGATAGTCGTCAGAAACCCCATTCCTACTGCACTTTGGATATGAAGGATCTCTGAGAATGATGTAAATCTAGGTCAAAATGTTCTGTTTTGAAACAGCTTTCCTCTTTTAAGAAAGCAGCTTGCATAGAATGAGTAAGCACTCAAAAGCCAGACTTGCTTGGTTCGAGTTCCCCTTCAACATTTCATCACTGTGTGACCTTACATAGCTTCTTGAGATCTTTCATCCCTCCATTTCTAATTTGCAAAATGTAGAATGAAAGTACCTTCCCTATGAGATTGTTTTGAAAATTACATATGAGACAATATGTGTAGAATTCTCAGAGCTTACGTTAAAAGACCCTGACTCTGCCTGTCCTTGATATCTAGGGGGTCACCTGGGAATCTTGATTACTCTGAAGAGAGTTCCAGATGATGGAAATGAATCTTACCTATAATAATCCTTCATTGTAAAAAAATAGTGAGCTACATTAGTGTATGTGCCATAAGATGATAATGATAAAGATGGAATTCTCAATATAATAATCTCCTTTCAAATCCCTTTGACACAGGACTAAGGTGAGCAAATGGGATTCCAGCTCTTATATGTATAATCAGCTTGGAGTCATGAATCAGACACTCATGACAATGAGCTACAAGTTGAAAAATAGTATGCCCATCTGCCACTGTAGCCACAGAGCTGTGCAGGATTATCCACTTCTTCTGCTGTCTCTGTTTTCACCCTTGGTTATCACTCATTTCCTTGTTCTGTCTCTTGGCAGGTGGTGACAATCTGTAGCAAATAAATATGTGGGAAATGGCTGTGGTCCTTGGAGGAATTTCTGAGGTAAGTGAGAGGCCTCGTAGTTATTATATGCAGTATGACTAATGAATGTTGTTTTCCCTCGCTGCACTCAATGTGGTAAGTATTATTGAACCCAGCCTTGGTCAACGGTGGTATATTGATTTCCTTTTGTGATTTCAGATTTTCAGGTAATTTTAACTAAATATCTGAAATAGAAAACCCAATTTTAAATCAGACGAAGTGTGTATTAAACTTTAGAACTAGATTTTAAATGGTTTTTGATAAAATCTTAGTTTGTCTTGATTTATTTTTACACTTTTAATATATGTCTTTTAAAGATAGAATATGTGTCTTTTAAAGATTCCTTTTAGGGGTGAGTGCAGTGGCGGCTCACACTTGTAATCCTAGCACTCTGGGAGGCCAAGACAAGTGGATTGCTTGAGCTCAGGCGTTTGAGACCAGCTTGAGCAAGAGAGACCCTGTCTCTAAAAAATAGCCAGGTATTGTGGCAGGTGTCTGTTGTCCCATTGAATCACTAGTATGTGTTTGGCCCCAAAATGAAGGAGATAAGAGTAATAAAGATGGCTCAGTGCCTATAACTCAGTGAGTAGGGTGCCAGCCACACACACCGAAGCTGGCAGGTTTGAGCTCGACCCACTAAACAACAATTGCCTGCTAAACAACAATGACAACTGCAACCAAAAAATAGCTGGGCAATGTGGTGGGTACATGTAGTCCCAGCTACCTGGGAGGCTAAGGCAAGAGAATCACTTAAGCCAAGAGTTGGAGGTTGCTGTGAGCTGTGACGGCATGGCACTCTACCCAGAGCGACATAGTGAAACTCTGTCTCAAAAAAAAAAAAAAAAAAGAATAATAAAGATAATAATTATAATATTATACAGCATGCAATAAGGTCTAATATTAACAAGTATTTACTCTCTGCTAAGTACTATGCCAAAAACTTTATATACCTTTTTTGTTTATTTATGTACAAAAGTTCAATGATGATAATTTCGCATTAACTGATGATTTCTCCTACCTGGCAATGTTCCAAACATATTACATATACTATTACCTCAGATAATTAACATAACAAATCCAGGAAATAGATATTATTATTAATATCCCCACTTTGCTGGTGAATAAAGTATAATGATTAGGGATCCCCGATGAAGTTATCTCAGCACTGACTCCTAAAAATGTTCACTTTCCTTCCTTTCACTCACATGGTAGAATTATGTCTTGGGAACCACAGAACATCATATGGCCAATGACTATCCAAGCATTTAACTGGTGCTGCAAGACTCAGAGAGCTCCCATTTTCTTCAAAGATACCTGACATGCTCCAGAGAGTGGCGTCTACTTCAGGCTGGCTTTTGAACTAAAGATAATATAGAAGTAGTGTTCTAGCTAATTTTAGTTGAACAGGTAGCATAAGTGAGAGAGAAATCTTTATCATTTCAGGTTATTGAAATATTTGCTTGTTACTGAGGCATAAACTTCTCCAACTGATGTACTCAGCCTTATAAATGGTAGAGCAGCAATGAAACACAATCTCGTTCTAGAGCCTGGGCCCTTAACTATTATGCCAAATTTCTTCCTATGATGTAGGTACTTTTATTCTCTGAATTTAAAATGAGACAATCAAGGCTCTGAAAGCTTTTAATAGTTGCTCAAGTTCTCAGAGCTAGTAAATGCAAAATCTGTCTTGAACACAAGTCCATTCTGGTAGACACTGTTCTATAATAACTATTTCTAAAAATAAGACTTAGTTTTGTTCTGGACTTTGCTGTGCAATTTATTGTATAATAGAGTCAAATTCATAGCAATGCAGAAAAGCATACGATAACTCAGTCCTAGGTGTGTGTGAAATAATTTACAGAGGAGGTTACGTGTGCAACATAGATTGCTAGATGTTGCAGGCAGAGTTTTAAGACAGTCCCCAAGATTCTTTTGCTGTCTAGTCTATATAACCAATACAATCTCTTCCTCTTGAGTGTGGGAGAAGCTTGGGAATATGATGAATGTCATTCCCATGATTAAGTTTCATTCTGTGGCAGAGGTGAGGGGATTTCATAGATGTGATAAGGGCCCATAATCAGCCTTACTTTGAGTTACTAGGAAAGAGAGACTATCTTAGACAGACTTGACTTAATCAGTGGTGACATAGAGCTCACCAGACAGAATATCTAGCCTTTACTGCTGGATTCCGGTATTTGACCAGAGGCAGAAAGCAGAAAGCATCCAACTGAAGCACTCTGTGGTGTCTTTTCAGAAGGTCTATGACATTTAGACTTGATTCCATTACAAAATAATGGCTGATTTTGCATTTTACCCAGACTGTAGACATGTATGAAAACGCCTATATGACGTTCTGAGCTCTTTATTTCCTCACCGAGAAGAAAGACCATGAGGCAGAATGGCAGGGATTCAGGGTCAAGGAACAGTCAGCATTATGACTGGCTCATGGAACATCCACTTACCAACTGATTGATCCTTAGAAAGTTACTTTCCTTAGCCTAATTTTCCATGTGGGAAAAGGAGGCAATAATAAATGTCATGGGATTGTGGTAAACACTCAAGGTAATATATGTAAAGAACTTTGCATGCAGTAGGCACTCAATAGTCAGTTTAGTCTTGTTAGAAGCAGTGTGGTGTAAAGAAGAAGCTAAGGCCAAGGACTGATAAAACCACCAGCATCTACACAGTCAGAGCCAGAACCAAGAATAAATACCAAGGAGGTCCAGCCTTGTATGCTCACTGTATAGGAGCAAGATAAAAAGGAGGGTTGGTAATACCTGCCTAGAAAAAGGAAAGAAGAGGGGTGATGGGAGGCAGAATCTTCGCCCATTTGTAAACACATACATTGATTGTTAAGTGTGGGTTATAAAGGCCTCACTTACTTGCTCTAATTTGAAACAGCTCTGAAATTCATCCCCATTCCAAAGCTCCCAGAGGGTCTGCTGGAGACATTTGTTGTGACTTTATGCTGGTTCAACATCTCCCTCTGCCAAGTCCTGTCACGACTTCACTTACCCCGGAGTGTTTATTCCCCTTCCGTCTGTGGCCTGGTTCAGGTCCTGCCCACTGCGTCAGATGTGACCGCATAAATGATTACGCGAGACATGGATTGACAGTACACGCTGCAAGAGGTGAGGCTAACCATAGGTGCAGGATAGCCCCGAGCACTTCTCGTAGAGTCCTTTTATTGAGAAGATACATAATAGGTGGAAAGATTGCTAAGCAAAGACATACAGGGGCTGCGTGCTCAGGGAAATGGTCTCATAGGTGCCAAGAGAGGATGTACTCAAGGAAATGATCTTCAAGGTTGGTAGGGGAAATGATCTCCAAAAATACTATATGCAATTTTCTCCACTAATCCTTCAAGGAACTGCCATAAAATGCTTAATGTTTAACATTAGCCTTACTACTGCAGTACTGAACTTTGCTCCTCCAGGATTACTGAGTCACTTGGTGGCTTGCCTTCCTTCCAAGTTACAGGAGATTTCCAGACTTGCCAGGAGAACATCTTGTTCTCAGTAATTCCTCAGATGAGTTATGAGATTGGTGGCTGTTATAGTAAGTATGATGTTTAATCCTCTATAAAGTCCTATTTCTTTCACTTCCTTAATCTTAGGTCTTGATACTAAAAACATCCTCAATAAGCTGCCTATCAGCTAAGCACCATCTCAGAGTTGTTATTTCCCAAGGAAGAGGAAGGGAATGTAGGAAATACTCACCCACTCCCAGTGGAAATCAGATTTCCTTTTCCAGAAATTCTCTAGCCCTATTAGATTCCTCAAGAGAGGTAGTTGAGATACCTCAACAGAGTTGGCATATTTGTGCCTTGAAATTTCTATTTGTGTTTTGTCTTCTTTACTAGACTCTTGGCTTTCCCCAAAACAAGATGTTGACTGGGCATGGTGGTGGCTCATGCCTGTAATCCTAACACTTTGGGAGGCCAAAGTAGGAGGATCACTTGAGCTCAGGAGTTTGAGACCAGCCTGAGTAAGAGCAAGACCCAATCTCTACTAAAAATAGAAAAAAATAGCTTGGCATTGTGCCTGTAGTCCCAGCTACCTAGGAGGATGAGGCAGGAGCATCACTTGAGCCCAGGAGTTAAAGATTGCTGTGAGCAAGGCTGACATCATGGCACTCTAGCCTGAGGTAAAAGGGTGAGAATGTGTCTCAAAAAAAAAAAAAAAAGAGTGAAAAAAAGGATCTTGTTTGATACATTTCCATATATTTTCCAGTTCCCAGACATTTTCCTTGCATAGATAACAATCATCTACTGAAATAATTAAGTAAAACCGGATTGTAATAGGAACTGTCATCCAAGGTAATCTCAATAACTAAATTTTAAAGTATAATTATGGAGCACCTGGAGAAAATGAGCCTGTATAAGGAAGGTGGTGTGTCTGTGCAGATTATAACCATGGTCTGAAGATTAATTACCTTAGGGGAAAGGGGTTGTAGTAATAGGACTCCAGTTATTTCAGGAGAAGCTGGAAATTCAGCCTTTATATGATTTTTTCTAATAATTCAAATATTTAACAGGCTAAGCAAATATCTATGAATTGCATTCAGCTGGTGTGTGTGTCCAGGACAGGCAAGAGCCTAAAACTCCCAGGAAGAAATTTTTAGGTTTTAAACACCTTTGGTTTTTTGAGTTGTGTGTATGTCTGAAATAGTTGTATTTCATGAGAGAATGATAAACTGTCTTTATTCAGAGAGTCATTTTTCTTCACTGTTGTGTACTAAGATCTCTCATTGAGAAGACCAAGGGAGAAAGGTTAGGACTGAACATGGTATTTGGATCATAATTTCCTGAATGTTTTAAGAGGCTCTGAAGAAAGGTGCAATAGAGCTGACAGATCATTGTTGCTGTTGTTTGTAACGCTTCTTTTTTATAGCTTCAGGATATGCCTGTGAAATGGCTGGCTAACAATCTTGCTATTTATTGGAAAAAGCAGCCGGATCATTTGGTGCCAGCATCATTGCATTTATATTTCCAGGATACAAAACGAGCATCAAAATCCAAACCCAAGTCCAAATCCTTTCTTCTAGTTACCAGAGAAATATATCTTCTTTTTCTTCCATCTGATCATTTCTGACATCTGCGTAGTAAATATGGATTAGATAAGAGCATAAGCACTAAATTTCTTTTGTTGCTTCTAGCTCATAAAATAAGATTATCAGGTATGTGTAAGAAAAGAGCCTTGTATGTGAACACCGGGCTACTTAAGGGTACTATTGTTAATGAAGGACGGGTGTGTGTGTGTGCGTCTGCCTATGTGACTATCTAGGGTCAGAATATGGAGTAGTGGGGAGGGGGTATGTGGTGTATGTAGCACTCTTTGAGCAAATGCTAGGAAATTTAATGGCTTATTGTGAGAAGAATGCTTTGAAATTGTAGTATCTTATTGGTGGGGAGTTCAGTTCAAAGAGCTACATTTTGTTTGCAAAGGAAAGAATTAGTAAAGTTAATGTCTGATTTATTTAACCTGGGACACTGAAGTGGGGCTAAGCAACCGAGAAACAAACCAATATCAAAATTTCTAATTTACGATGTTAAAATTGTCTATGAGAAATGCACATAAATGTCCCAAATTAAAGTACATTCTTCTTTTGTACAAAAGGAAAGAAACCACGTGAGCTGGACAGCTTATATTAGCTAACCGTTTATTTGGAGTTAAGACTCTGTCTTTGGACATCAGTCATAAGTAGAAAATAGAAACTAGAGGTAAAGCATGAGTAAGTTTTTAAATCAATTCTAATCATTTGCCTATTTGAACTAAACTGTTTTCCTTTTGATAGTGAATCAAGGCAAAATTCAATAAATTAAACAAGTTTTATTTTTATATATTGAAGATGTTCCTAAACATCACATCTTAATTTACATCAAGGGAATTTGATCTCAGTTGATAGTCTTTAAAATCGTTCTTTATAAATTGTTCAAATGTATTAATTTAATTAGCATATTGAAAAAGTTGCATAATAAAGCTATCAGCTTCATTCTAGTGAACGTGCTAAATGTTCTTAGTTGCATTATATACAATTTATTTTGAAGAAATGTCCTTTAAGTGTCTATGAAATTGACATATAAATGTTGTTTTTAAATTGCCTTTTGGAAAGTACCAAGCACTTATCTCAATGGGGTTTGGTTGGGTCATGTCTTCCATTTTAGTAACTGAGGGAACTAGAGGCAGGAAGAAAGAATGAAAACCCATAGTTTGGAGTTGAAGAGAAATAGAAAACTTGACATTTCAGTGGACATTCATTCACACTGGACAGCATTCCTTTTTTCCTATATGGCAGTGGTTCTCAACCTTCCTAATGCTGCAGCCCTTTAATACAGTTCCTGTGGGCCGCGACCCACAGATTGAGAACTGCTGCTATATGGTATTTCAAAGCAGCTTTCGTGGATATATGGTATTTTGATGGCAGAAAAATGACATTTCTCTCATGAAAACTTTCCAGTGAACAGGAGGTGAAAACTGGGCTGATCTCATGTCAGATTATCTCTGATAAGAGTCCTTGTCTATTCCGCAGAGGTTTGTAGCTGTTTTCCACATACAGGGAAGTTGAGGCATTTGGTTCCAATTTTCCATGTTCTTTGCATTTTATTTGAGGCTAGTGTACTGTGCTAAAGATGTGTCTCCACCAGATACTGTCAGTAAGTACACAGATTGGAGACCAACAGAAGCCTTTCAACTTCTGAAGAGTTTGCCCATTTATGACTGTTTTCTGTATTAAACATCAACAGAAGCACTCTGGTAGTAATTACTGCTTTGGACCTCCACTAGAGGTGCCTGGGTCAAGCATCTTTGAAGCTGGACTACTTAATCTCATGCTTGTGGCTCCTTCCCTTCAGCAGCCTGGTCGTTTGCTCAGGCTTCCACAAGAGGAATTCAACTTTCTGTGAGCAGCTAAGAGTTCACTCTTCTAAGTGACCAGGCTCTATTCTGCTCGAAATGCTGAAATACCTTTCCCCAGGATTAGTACCCCTAGCATAACACTTCTCAAATTTTCTCACTGAAGTACCCTTAAATAAAGAGGAAAGTGAACATATATTTCTAAAGAGGATGAAAAGGACAAAAATGGAAAAAATTGGTAGACCAACTTAAAAGAGAATGCTAATGATATCTGACAACATACCTAAGCCTACTTGTTAAAAAAATGTTGTGAATATCTTATAATTCCCATCACAATTTCACATTTTATTTTGGGATATACAGTGATAAACTATATAATACAATATGTAATTTGAATATTTGACACTATTTGATAATCTATTAATAGAGAATACCCATTCATATTTGCTATAATGCAGTTCTTACTGGTGCCATATAGGATATTTCCCTAAAAGTGATTTTCCAGGACATTGTATTAGCTATGCAGTAGTTTCTCTTACTTTATTGCAGATACTGTCCAGTGTCCTCATATCCACTACTGCTCAGAAGTATGAGCAATGCATAATGAGAAACGTTGTCTTATCAGGTATTCTGGTTGGATAGCTCAGTTGCCTTAAATTCTTGCTTAGAGGCCTGGGATTTTACCTTTTTATACCGATTTTTATTTTTAATGTCGTATATCCATTTTATCCTTTTCCTTTCTACAAATGTGTATAAAGGAGCAAACAGAGTAAATTCACTTTAGGAGTGTTGTCAAATGTAGTATCCCCAGAGTGGGTAGCCAGGAAAAAAAAGCATGGAGAAAAACTCTCTGGAAGCATGCTATGTTATCTTTCTATAAACCGTGTGGAGGTTAGAATTTCATGCAAAATAGAAAAATAAATCTAAAAAAAAAAAATAGGACATAGTTCAATCAATATTGATTAGAGTGAAAGTGCTTTATGGGAAGCAGTAAAATCTTTTAGGATCCTAGGGGAAAAATGTGGATATAAAAGTAGAATAAATTACTACAGTTTAGTCACTTGGTAAATAACTAAAATACCATTTTCTAGATTTACAGTGTCAGAGAGCAATCTCCCATGAAATACAGAACATGTTAGTGATTCAAGGAGGATGGATCTTTACAGGCCATTGCTGTCCAAACAGTTTGCCATTAGCTTTTCTCTTCATGAGTCTTCTCTGCTTGTAGGTCCCCTTTAAAATGTCCTGTGTTTGCAGGATAATAAATTTTCATTTAAGGGGAGTCCATTGCATTGTGAATTATCAACTTAACAGCCTTATTTACCTGTGTGGCTCATATTACTGATCATGTTAGTTGAATTCATTTATGATTCTAGTTTACTTTTCTCTACTGCAGCCACGGCCAGGCTTTTGTCTGCATCCCCATGACTATATTTGACTCCAGCGAGTTTTGAGGTGAGTGGTAATAATAACAATTTTGTGCAAGGTGACAAAAATAATGGAGCTTCAAATATTTATATTTTCTGCTTTCGCACTTGTTTATGATGTTAAAGCATTGATAGGAAGAAGCAGAGAAACTGGACCAGCGATAGTACCTCTCATCAAAACTATACATGTGGTGGTTAAGCTAGACACGGCAATAACACATTTCCATTATCCTACACACCAAAACACTCTGCCAAGGTTTCTCTTTCTCAAGCAATTCTGAAATGTTTGAAACTTTTTCATACCCTTCTTAACACAATTTATGTGTTCTTTATCCCATTTCATTTCATACAATTAACCAGATAATAGTGAAATAGATTAAGGCTTATCAAATTATAAATAATCAATAAAATAAAGTTTTCATCATGGTTTATGTTCATTATGCATATACACATTTGTGTTAAAATAACAAATATAAGGAAGTACAACAAAGGTAATATTCAACCACACTATAATCACTTCCTTATACTAAGTTTAAGATCATTTTCTTATTTTCAGTGAACTTCACTTTTTTCTCATATGTAACATTTTTTTTTTGCCAACAGTCCTTCAATCAGATTGAACTGTATGAGATTGCTGATATCTAAGTGCATCAGATTTTTTTTTGTTTGTTTTTATTTTACAGACGGGGTTTAACCTAGAGAAAGAGAACCAGTAGGAGATATAATTGAGAGATTTATTGCAAGGAATTGATTTCTGTGATTATCAAGGGTGGCTAGGAGGGTCCAAAATTGTGGGACAGGCAGCCAGCAAGGGCCATGTTGAAGTTGTACAATGGCAGAATTTCTTCATCAGAAAGTTTCAGCCTTATTCTCAAGGGCTTTCAATTACATGAGGCCCACTCAAATTATCTAGAATCATCTCCTTAGTCACACCTACTGAATATCTTCACAGTAATGCCTATATCTGTGTTTGATGGAATTAACTGCAGCTGTAGCCCAGTCAAGTTGACATGAAAAGATAATCCCACGGACGTTTTTTGACTACTAGATAAGGCAACAAATACACGTACTTGACCTAATAGTTAAACACAGAGGCCCAGATTCCTTATCTATGTGCACATAGCTTACTTATTACAGGATTAAAAAACTACCTTGAAGTTTCCTTGGCCCCATCAGTAGAAGTCATTTGATACCTTTTGGTGGCCCCTGAATCAGAATGTTTATTTTGTTATTCCACATGAAAATTCTTCAATTATTTGAAGGCCTATCTTTCCTTATTATTTTCTTTTATATATGACCAGCTTCATTATTTGGGCCTTATGGGAAATCTGTGGGGTGATGCCTAAGAACATGGCTTTTGAAGAAAATAAATGAGAAGTCAAAACCAATCTTTGTTTCCTATAATATGAATGACCTTGGACAAGTCACTTAATCTTCTAGAATTTCCCTATACAGTAAACATGTTAATATATACCTTATAAAGTTGACATGAAGATTAGATAGTGTCTTAGTCCAGATTTTCCCTAAAAATAGAGCCTTAGACAAAGATACATGTGCAGATTATTTTCAAAAGTGATTATAAGGAATTGGACTGTGAAGAGTAAGGCAAGGAGAGAGGAAATGCCAGTTCTGGGTAAGTTACCTGTCCATGCTTACTGAAGGCAACTGGGAATTGATTTCATCAGAGGCCCCACTAAATACTCATCAGAATTTTCTTCTTCAAGGAAGAGGGGGATGCTTGCCCTCTAACGCCCATCTCACTCTGGGCATAGGCTTCTAATTCCTTCCCACTTCTGTGTTCCATCAGGTATCTCACATAGAGGGATTACGGGAGATTTCTATTGCACATTGTGCCTGGAGTGAGGTGTTGTGCTTATATGCACAATGCGATTGCTGCTTCTGCACCCACGGCTGGAGTAATATTACCATGTATACTGGAGTATAAGCCGACCTGAGTATAAACCGACCCCCTTAATTTTACCCTAAAAACTGGGAAAACTTAGTGACTCGAGTATAAGCTGAGTGGAAAATGCAGCAGCCACTGGTAAATTTCAAAAATAAAAATATATATCCAAAACAATTACAATAATTGATGAATCAGTAGGTTAAATACTTTTCAATATTTATTGCTAAAGAAAAACTATAAACTAGCAACAACAACTTTAAAACTTTAAATAAAGTGCAGAAAACCGTAGCTTAACAGGTAATCAAGCTAAATGACAATCACCGAATCAAATAACCTGCATGACCCGAATATAAGCCAAGTTCGGGTTTTTCGGCACAAATTTTGTGTCGGAAAAAACTCGGCTTATACTCGAGTATATATGGTATACCATAAATAAAAAAGACAAATTTTGCCTGGCAATTAGCATGAAGATAATGACTTAGATTTCTAGAGCACTTTACAGATATAAACTATTTTTGCATGCTTAGTCTGCAAAACAAGATCACTTTGTAAACTAAGTAAGTTAACTAATCATCCCCATTTTAAAACTCAGAAAGCTCAGATGTCATGTGACCAACCCAAGATCACACAGTAATAGATTGTGTAGCTAGAATTAAAATCCAATTTCACTGATTCTAAGTCTAGAGTTAAATTCCACTAGCGATTAACATTGCTTACAAATCTTTATTTTTCAAGCATAAACCCAAATTAATTTTATAAATTTCTTAAAAATCCATATGCAGGCATCATTTAGTTTCAATTTGGGTAATTCTCCTTGGATAAATGTGTGTGCATTTTACATTGGTGATTCCTGCCTATAACTTTCGTGATATTCATTTAGGTCTTTGAATGATGTTTGAAATTTGGTTTAAATCTCTATTTTAAAATATATTTAAAGAATTTAAGAAAATAATGTCTCTTTTCATGAAATTAAGATAAAGGATTGAAAATTGTTGCCTTTTTGCTAGTTACTTAGAAGGAAAACTAAAATCAACTTTTTATAGTAATATAATCATCTGCACATAGGATGCAGTATTGGGCAACGGCGGTAAAACTGATTTTTTGTTTGTTTGTTTATCCCCCCTACTTATTAGATAAAAATCTATTTTTATCCATTTTCTGCTAGAAATTTTTAAAAATAACATTAAAGGACAGTTTTAATCAGAATGTAACTGGTAATTTTTTATATAGATTCTCTTCCTTTCCATGTCTAGATCTATGTAAAAAATAAACTTCTAGCTTTCAGTGGCACTGGAAGATTATTTTGATATGTATGCTATTTCTCCAGTCTAATTTTATGGTAGAAAAATCTCACCCAGGGCGAATGAAAATCAAAATACTATTCCAAAAGTCCAAGTCCTCTTCCATACTGTTGACAGTATAACACCAACAGGAGGTAAGTATGTGAGAGAACAATCAAAACAGTGAAAGGAAAGAGGTGACAACCTTCTCATGAGCCAAGAGTCTTTACCAGGCAGCAAGTCAACGTAAGGTAACTTTCCATGTATTCAGGAGTCTTTGGTTATTTTTATTAATGGCTCTCCTATCATCCATTGTTTAGGCGTCATTCCATATTAAATCACCAGTGTGTCATTCTCCTCGAACAATACACCTGAGGGTTTTAAATAACCATTTGACAGGAAGTTGTCAGAGGAAGAGTTTATTTCAACTAGTTAAGCAATTGAGCAGGAGCAATGTTCTGTTTATAGATAAAAACAGATAAAATAAATGAATATTTATTAAAAGTCTTTTTTTTGTTGTTAGATGATTCATGTACTTAAAATTTGATTCAGCCATGATGAAAACCTAATTTATTTGACAGAGGATTAAATTCATTTAGTCATCATCGACCTAAATATAATTCAGCAAAAATTTATTAAGTATCTACTATATTCTCAACACTGTACAAAACCCCAAGAGAGGGATAAAAAGGAAGCACAGAATGCTAATTGCTTCCCAATCTTTCTACAACTAATAGTCCTGTTGTAGGACTGTAGTCCTGTTGTAGGACTGTAGTCCTGTTGTAGTCCTGTTGTAGGACTGTAGTCCTGTTGTAGTCCTGTTGTAAAACTGTAGTCCTGTGGTAGTCCTGTTGTAGGACCGTAGTCCTGTTGTAGTCCTGTGTAGGACCATAGTCCTGTTGTAGTCCTGTTGTAGGACCGTAATCCTGTTGTAGTCCTGTTGTAGGACCATAGTCCAGTTGTAGTCCTGTTGTAGGACTGTAGTCCTGTTGTAGGACTGTTGTACGGCTGTAGTCCCGTTGTAGGACTGTAGTCCTGTTTTAGTCCTATAGGGGGAACCTAAGCATGTGTGTATATGACCTAGAGAATAATAAAATAAATTTTATTAACTGAGAAAATGTAAACACGGATGAACTGGAGGACCTTATTTAAGTGAAATAAGCCAGGAAAGTTTACATCACATTATTTTCCTTATGTGCAGAATCTCAAAAAGGGTTGATGTCATAGAAGTAGCATGTAGTACAGGGGGGGTATTATAGAAGCTGGGAAATGTGGAGAATTTGAGATAGGGGGAGATAGGGAGAGATTTATTAAGGGACATGAAATTACAGCCAGATAGGAAGAAGAGCTCTATCCCTCTGCAGGATGACCATATGAACCGTAATATGTTGTATAGTTTCAGATAGCTGGGAAGAGACTGTTGAATGTACCCAAGTCAAAGAAATGATAACTGTTTAAGATAATAAATATGGTAACTACCCCAATCTGATCACTGTACATTGTATATATCAAAATCAGTATGAACCAAAGAAATGTGTGCAATTATTCTGTGTCAATTTAAAAAAATAATAAATTTAAGTAAGACAAAATATGTAGTAAATATTTGAGTTAGTAAAAGATGATTAACACAAGTAAGAAGTAAGTTTAATATGCATCATAACTGTGAAAGGTTTAGGAAAAGATACTACTAGAAAAAAAAAAAAAAAAAAGATAATTATATGGGGAAACAAAGACTGTCATGGACCAGGGGGAAAAAAAAGAACTAAAGCCCAAGACCAGATGTTGAATGAACAAGGCATGACCATGGGGCAGAAAGGCTGGGAAGGTTGACTCATGTTAACAGCCCAAAGAAATTTTCATTTGATGCAAAAGTTACAGAACCAGGTTATGAATAGACTATTTGCCAACTGATTTGGAGGTCATGTGTAGGTAATGGGGGGATTACTGTGTATTCTCAAAGGCTGCCTTAAGTGTGTTTTTGAAAGAACAGTCTGGTGTCATCACGCCTAAGGCTGGAGAATCAGAAGGGCAGTTAGGAAACTGTGTAATGTCCAAGGATAGGGAGAGGATCTTGGCATAGACAACTGGGAACAGAATTAAAATCAGCAATGGAGAATGCATTTCGTAAATTTCATTAGAAAATGTAATCCACGTCAATTAATAGAAGGTAAATACAATTTTTAAAAATGGAAATAATAAATTGAAATAAGCTCTTCCTCTGAAGATTTCTTGTCATCTAGCTATTTACAAGATACATTGCTTTAGGGTAGCACCACTCCAATGGTTTAAGATGGAATCAGGCTGAAAATAATGGAGGACACCAGAGAAATTAACAAAGGAACATGTATTTTTGGAAGTAATCATCACCTGGGTAGTCAGTCTGCTCTAGATATTTGCCAAAAACAAGCTGCTGTCTGAGACGTCAGCTAGCCCAAGATTGCTGGACAGTTTGTTGTTTGGTGGCTGCAGAAATATACATGGGTGTGTATATTCATTATTTTCAGTATAGAAATAATACCTGTTTATTATAGAAAAGTTAAAAAAAAAAAAGTTTAAAAAGGAAAAAGAAAATAAGAGATTCTATAATCCCACCACTGGCATAAAAATACTATAAATATTTCAGAGTGTTTTGTTTTCATAGATCCTTCATGTGTGTGTTTACTTGCAAGAGCATTTCAAAGAATGATATTTCTCCTGCCATCTCTCCCTTCCCAAGATTATCTTTAACTCTTATTTTTCCTTTTCTTCTATTTTATTTTTCAATACTCTTATTCTAGTACATCATAACTTATAAAAATAAAATCTTAACATTTCTCCGAGTACCACAATATGGAAACACAGAGAATCCTCTTCTTTCTGCAAAATTCAAGAGCATGTTTGAGATACAACTAATGGCCAACTGGACTGACCAGGTGGATGTCTGATTTCCAGAGTCTAGAACGTAAATGCTGTTAGAGAGAGAATCACTGCAGTGGGAAACCAAAAACTTTAGGGGGAAGTATGCGTAAAAGAGAAGAAATGGCGACATCTAAATGCAGTAATTCTTTTTCTTTTTTCTTTTTCTTTTCTTTTCTTTTTTTTTTTTTTTTTGAGACAGACTCTCACTTTCTCTCTCCCAGTACAGTGCTGTGATGTCATAGCTCACAGCAACCTCAAACTCTTGGACTCAAGTGATTCTCTTGCCTCGGCCTCCCAAATAGCTGGGACTATAGGCATCCACCACAACACCTGGCTAGTTTTAGAGACACTCTTGCTCAGGCTGGTCTCAAACCTGTGAGCTCAGGCAATCCACCCACCTCGGCCTCTGGCATCATAGGCATGAGCCACCACACCTGGCCCCAAATGCAGCAATTCCAAAGAGATGATGGTGCCTTTGGTAAAATGTAGAGGTGCATGGCCTTGGAGGAGACCGTAATGATTAAGGGCACAGGTTTCCAAACAGTGCAGCCCTGGAGATAGCTCCACCTCCCTGACTAGCTCTGCGTGATTTGAGCTCGTTGCCTAAACTCTCTACACATCAGTTTTCTCTTCTGTAAAACGTGGATATGTACGTTCATTTCATGTGTTTGTTTGCGAGTAAATCACACACATGGTTACCCCTCAATTATTCAGTATTGATGCAAAGTAATCATTAAACCCATGAAGTAACTGAGGTGCAGAGAATACCAGGGATTTGCTCAGGGCTACATTACACCTCAGTGGCAAAAAAAGAGACTTGAATCCAGCCTTCATTCTCAGCCCAGCATTCCGCTCACTTAGCACAAAGCTAAACAGATGGAAAACAATGTGTGAGTGGTGATTTATAAAACCTCTTTTTAGCATCCCCCCAAGTCAGAAAAATATGAAACTCTAAATCTTAACCAAGCCCTCTCTTTATAATATATTTGCAGCTTTTGAAAACAAAAATCTCTCAGACATTCGTCTGCTTGACTCCCAGGAAGGGTCAGAACCACTTAGTATAACTAATTTGGACTGGAGCCTTTTTAGCTACTGCAGTATCCAGAAATAATTTATTATCCTGACATTCCATAAAAGAAATAAGTCAAAAACAAATATTCATACTGGCATTTTAAAATATGTCAGCGGTGAGGATCAAAGAGTTCCCATTCTTTACTTAATATCAAGATGAACCTGTTTGGTACCTGTCACAGAGAGGAGCTTATCTAGACGCGACAGGAAGCAAAGGTTATCCGTAACACAATAGAAAAGGGCAAATGAATGTTAACATTTAATTAAAGCCATAGGAAGAGAATGGCAAAGTGCAGGTTGGTGGTGAAAGGACGCTGTGCTGGTGCTGTGCAGAGACGGGGGCAGAATCCGAACGCATGCAGTAGACTGGAAAGCTGCACGTCACTGCTGTTATATGACACTTGTTTCTGTCCAGGTGACAGCACAGAGAGGAAGGAGCCGCTCAGTACAGTGGTTCCCCTTAGGCTGGGTCTTTGAAGTCTGATCTAGCTGGATTTCAGAAGCTGCTCATAGAATAGTTATGAGCAAGGGTTGGAAACAGACTTCCCCACTTCCATCACAAACTGTGTAGCTTTTATCAACCTGGACCAAGTCAATCTCTACCCCTTAGTTTCTTCATCTGTAAAATGGGCATAATGCTAGTTCCTGTTCATACAGTTGTCGGGAAGATTAAACAAGAGAGTTCCTATTTGTAAGACACATACTAAACTCTATGTGAGTGTTAGTTAAACATGAGAGTCCTGAGGCTCAGATCCACAGTGTACCAGCTGCATCCCTGGTGGAGTCACTGAGCCTCTCTAAGACTCAAGCTCCTCGTGTGGGAAAAGGTCTCATCACAGTGCCTGGCTGGCACAGCTGTGAAAGTTAATGAGATTATGCGTGCATAGCCTCTGGCACACGTTGAAGAATTATTTTCTTGGTTTTTACATCACCAGCTAGACTGGAAACTTCCTGAGCAAGGTGCTCTGCTGTGTTCGTCTCTGCATCCATCACGGGGCATTGCAAGTTAATATTTATTAAAAGAGCAAGAAAAAAGGATATGAAAATGCAGATAAAATACTCTCTATGCAGGTCAACAGAAATCAGAAAAAGATCAAATGGACACTCAAAGAGGCATACAGGAGATGCATGGAATTACATTCAGAGAACTGTAGAAGAATGCGATTCAATGCAGCACTCCCTCCACTGCAATGCCCTCTTTCTCTCCTGTACCCCGGACAGATCCACTCCTCCCGGAAACTTCCAGCAGTCCACAGTTCGGGCTGTCACAGAGCAAATGGATTCCTGCTTTTCTCAAATCCCAGTGGAACTTTTAAAAATAGATCTATTGGTAGCAATTTTACAAGTCCTACTTACTGTAGTTATTCTTGAGCTTATCTCCACTGCTGAGTGGTAAATCCCTTCAGATAGAGGGTCAAGGATGCCCGAGATCTTCATTTTTCCTTCTCCTTGACTACAGCTGGAGTGTTTCCAGGTCCCCAGTAGATGCTCAGTGAATGTTTATTGAACAAATGAATCAAATGAGTAGGTAGCCCATATAATGTTTCCTTTTTTGAGGGAAACATCTATATACAATCTTTTCTTCTGTTTTTGTATACCTTAGATGTAAAACTTTGCAATCTAAAAAGATCAGTTTTCATTTCCTGGCTGAAAGGTTGAATTTAAATTGTTTTTTAATACTTGGTGTTTCAATTTCATGGATTAGTATACTTCTAAAAATGTCAAAATTGTCTAGTTATTTTACACTTTGGGAGGCTAAAACTAATCATCAGCAGAGCCTGGATTGAAGGCTGGGTCACCTCAATGTTAACCCCATGCTGTTTTCACTGCACCTTTCAGCAAATACTTTACTATTTACAAATCTAACCTATAACACCTTATAGGGTTTTTAAAAAATCTTTAAATGTATGCTGTAAAAAAATTAAAAAAAAAAAATCATTATGCCCTTTTATTTCAGAGAAAGAAACTAAGTCTCAAACAAGTCCAGGGACTCCCAACAACCTATAGCTTGGAAATAGTTGAGCTGGGACTTTTAATCCTTTCTCCTTCTGTTGAATCAAATTAAACACATGTACTTTAAAAAGAAAACTCTACAAAATGGCCATAACAGAGGAAATGCAAAGTAAAAGAGCACTCAAAGTGCGTGGTGGTAGTGGCAGAAAGGGATTCCTGCCCCATGAAATATCCATCGGAACAGGTCTGAGGATGAGAACAGCTGTGCCTTGCAGTGCAAACCAGCCCAAGGAGGAGCCTAATGCAAGTTCTCCCCTTACTTGATCCACAAGAGTTCTAAGTATTTTTCCCTATGGGGGGACATCTTGGGATGGAAAATGGGAAGAAGAGAAGTAGTTCTTATAGGCAGTTAAGTTTTAGATAAATTTTCTTACCAAAAGGAGAAAAAAATGAGATACTGCACATACTCGAGTATAAGCCAACTAGAGTATAAGCCGACCCCTTAATTTTACCCTAAAAACTGGGAAAACTTAGTGACTCGAGTATAAGCCGAGGTGGAAAATGCAGCAGCCACTGGTAAATTTCAAAAATAAAAATATATACCCAAAACAATTACAATAATTGAG
>CAUYPK010117800.1:0-12004 GCA_963574355.1 Loris lydekkerianus
AATATATTATTGTTAAAATTATATGCTTTTGTGTGAGTGTTTGTCTGTTTTGGCAGGTCACTGCGTGGTGTGGCTCTCTGACTCTCACAGTTTAAAATTTTGGCTCTTTGTGTCGAACTTGTTCGCCACCCCTGGTACACATATATCACATTTTGTTAATCCACTCAGTAGATGAGCACTTGGGTTAAGTCCATGATTTTGCAATTGTGAACTATACTGCAGTAAACATTGGAGTGCAGATGTCTTTTCATAAAATGGCTTACTTTCTTTTGCGTAGATGATCAGTAGTAGGATCGTTGATAAGAAATATGTTTCTAATCTTATTAACTCTTGATGGCTTTTTCAGTAAGTCTGATGGCTGAGCTTCCTTAGGCATGATTTCTATTAATTAATTCATTTTTCCCTTTTAACAGATCATAATTTCCGGTTTTTCTGTGTGGATTTTGACTTTGTCAAAAACTAGACAACTGAATATTATAATATGGTAAATATTGAAATTAAAATAATGCTTCACTTAACAATGGGGATTTGTTCTGGGAAATGTGTTATTAGGCAATTTCATTATTATACGAACAGCATGGAGTACACTTACATAAAACCAAACTATAAAGCTGGCTACATATCTAAGCTATATGGTACAGCCTAATGCTTCTAGGCTACAAATCTGTAAAGATCGTTACTGTCCTGAATTCTATAGGAGATTGTAAAACAATGGAATGTATTTGTGTATTTAAATATATACAAACAAGAAAATGTACAGCAAAAAAATGGTATACCTGTGTAAATCACTTACCATTAATGGAGTTTGCAGGAGTAAAAGCTCCTCTGTGTGAGTGGATGAATGAATGTGAAGGCCTTAGACATTATTATACACAATTAAACACTTTATAAATGCTGTAGTCTTAGGCTGCACTAAATTTATTTTTTATTTCTTCAATAATAAATTAACTTTAGCTTAACCTTAGATTACTGTACATTTTTAATTCTATATTATTTTATTTTAACACTTTTGTTCCTTTATAATAACATTTAGTTTAAAATACAAGCACATTGTACAGAAAGTCAAAATGTTTTCTTTCTTTATATCTTTACTCTATGAGCTTTGTTATTGTATTCATTTATTTTCTTTTACTTTTTAAACTTTTTTTGTTAAAAACTAAGAAATAAGAATACACATCAGCCTAGGCCTAGAACTAGACATCTGGATCCTACACATAGGATCTGGATCATCAATATCATAGTCTTCCACTTCCACATTTTATCTCACAAGAAGGTTTTCAGAAACAACAATGTGACAGGAATTTTCATTTTATATGATAACAATGCCTTATTTTTTAGGGTCAGAGGAAGTGAAACTCTCCCTCTTTGCTGATGATATGATTCTACACTTAGAGAACCCCAAAGACTCAAACACAAGGCTCCTGAAAGTGCTCAAAAAATACAGTAATGTCTCAGGATATAAAATCAATGTCCACAAATCAGTAGCCTTTGTATATGCCAATAATAGCCAAGATGAGAAGGAAATCAAGGACAAAATACCCTCCTCAGTAGCTCAAAAAAAAAAAAAAAAAAAGAAAGAAAGAAAGAAAAAAGGAAATATCTAGGTATACACCTCACTAAAAAGGTGAAGGACCTTTATAAAGAAAACTATGAACCCCTAAGAACAGAAATAGTAGAGGATACCAACAACATAACATGCCCATGGCTTGAAAAAATCAACATTGTTAAAATGTCTATACATCCCAATGCAATCTACAAATTCAATGTTATCCATACTAAAATACCAGCATCATACTTTCAAGACTGGGAGAAAATTTTTTTTTATTTTGTATGGAACCAAAAAAATTAAAAAACTCATATAGCCAAGGCAATTCTTAACAATAAAATAGGCCTACCAGACTTCAGGCTGTACTACGAGGCAATAGTGGTCAAAGCAGCATGGGATAGGCACAAAAATAGAGACATAGACATTTGGAACCAAATAGAAAACCAGGAGATGAAACAAACTTCTTATAGCCACATAATCTTCGATAAGCCAAACAAGAACATATACTGGGGTAAAGAAACCTTATTCAATAAATGGTGCTGGGAGAACTGATTTCCACATGTAAAAGACTGAAACTGGACCTGCACCTTTCTTCACTCACAAAAATTGATTCAAGATGGATAAAACACTTAAATCTAAGAAATGAAACACTTAAAATCCTCAAAGAAATTGTGGGGAAACATTGGAAGCTATCAGTGTGGGGAAGGACTTTATTAGGAATACACCCATGGCAATCACAACAACAACAAAAAATTAGCAAATGTGACTTAATGAAACTGCAAAGCTTCTGTACAGCTAAGGCGACTACAACCAAATAAAATAGACAACCTACACATTGGGAAAGGATATTTGCATATTTTGATTCAGACAAGAGCTTGATAACTAGGATCTATAGAGAACTCAAAGTAATAAACATAAAAAAGCCAACAATACCTTAGAACACTGGGCAAGAGAGATAAATAGAACCTTCTCTAATGCAGACAGATGAATGGCTTATAAACATGAAAAAATGAACATTATCCCTAATTATTAGAGAAATGCAAATCAAAACCACCCTGAGATAGTATCTGACTCCAGTGAGAATGGCCCACATCACAAAGTCTCAAAACTGCAGATGCTGGCATGGATGTGGAGAGAAGGAAACAATTTTACAATGCAGGTAGGACTGCAAACTAATGCAACCTTTTTGGAAGGCAGTGTGGAGAACCCTCAAAGAACTCAAGGTTGACCTCCCATATGACCCTGCAATCTCACTGCTAGGCATCTACCCAGAAGAAAAAAAAAAAATCCTTTTATCACAAGGACACTTGTACTAGACTATTTATTGCAGCTCAGTTTACAATCACTGAAATGTGGAAACAGCCTAAATGCCCATCAACTCAAGAATGGATTAACAAACTATGGTATTTGTAAACCATGGAATAACACTCAGCCACTAAAAAAGATGGAGACTTCACATCCTTTATATTTACTTGGATGGATTTGGAACACATTATTCTTAGTAAAGCATCATAAGAATCCTATGTACTCAATTCTTATATGAGGACAATTAAGGTTCTAGTTCACAATGGGAGGTGGAGGATGGGAAGAGCTGAGAAAGGGAAGGAAGGAGGGTTTGGGGGGTCAAGGGATAGGGTTCACCTTTTGGGAGTGGAACACCAATGTAACAGGGTCCTTATCTAACAAAAGCAATAAAATTAACCTGCTTCTGTGTACCCACAATGAATCCTCAACAATAAAAATAAAAATACCTTATTTTGGAATATCTCCTAAAGGACTTACCTGAGCTATTTTCACTTTTACATTTTTAGAAGAAAAATTAGCACTCTTTAAGATATCAGCAACAAGTATAGTAAATACATAAGCCCGAAACAAAATCATTTATTATCATTATCAATTATTTTGTACTGTATGTAACTGCATTTATTATACTTTTATACAACTGGCATTGCAATATTTCTGCCATAATAACCAATAAAACATGAGTAACACATTGTTCAATGACTTCACAACAGTATAACCACACTAAGTGATAGGAGTGTTTCATCTCCATTAGGCTTTTATGAGACCACGGTCATATATGCAGTCCATCATTCAATGAAACACTGTTATGCACTGTATAACTGCATATTCTGCCCCTACTAGCAAATTTATTTTCTTTATTGTCTAAATGTTTAGTTATTCATTTGTTTAGAAAATTCAATAACTATTTTTTAAAAGACTGCATTCCTTCTCATATATGGTTCATAAAGTCTTTTTTACTTGCATTTGCGTTTAACTAAAGATTTGAGAGATTTTTTTCTGAATTCAAGGAGTATTGTTTTAGTGTTCTTTTTCTTGATGCAGCATTTTTACCGTAGCTGAAAACCTCTGAATATTTTCCAGAATTTTTACAAAGTTGGTTCTGACTATATCCAAATTAAATTTATTTCTAGTTCAGACTTATCCAAACAAAATAACAAAAATATCTGTGAATACACAAATTTATGTACATTAAAAATGTGATTGAAGGGAAGTTCGAGTGGAAAGAACTGTCTCAGAGGACAGTAGTTTTTATTTATTTATTTATTTTATTTATTTATTTTTTTGTAGAGACAGAATTTCACTTTATTGCCCTAGGTAGAGTGCCCTGGAGTCACATAGCTCACAGCAACCTCCAAATCCTGGGCTTAGGTGATTATTTTGCCTCAGCCTCCCAAGTAGGCTGGGACTACTGGTGCCCGCCCGGCTATTTTTTTGTTGCAATTTGGACAAGCCCAGGTTTGAACCTTCCACCCTCCGTATATGGGGCTGGCACCCTACCCACTGAGCCACAGGTGCCACCTGTTTTATATCAATTTAATTTTAAAAAGCCATTAAAACCATATGACCTTGGGAACACCGTGCAGGGGCTTTTTCCATGCTTCTGGAATTTCCATGTGCAAAATGGCAGTAAGACCTCACTTATTGATAGTAACACTTAGTTTAAATAGCCTCAATTCTACAATTGAGAGTAATAGAATGGCCGGGTGGATAAATAAACAAGATTCAACTATATTCTATCTTGAAGAAATCCACCTATAAAGACATATATAATCAGAAAGAAAATGAGTGGAAAAAGATATTCCATTCAACCAAAACAAAAAACAAACAAAAAAAATACTCTTAAGTACCTATACTTACACCAGGTAAAAGAGATAAGGAATCAAAAATTATTTTAAAAAAGACAGAGTGTCACTATATAACAATAAACTTGTCAGTTTAGGAAAAGGATATAACAATTATAAAAATCTATACACCTAGCTCTGGAGCTCTCAATTATACAAAGCAAACATTTGGAGATCTAAAGGGAAATATAGACTGTAATACAATAATAGGGAGTTTTAACCCTTCACTCTAACTAACTCATAGAACATATGCACAAAAAATCAACAAAAAAACAGTAGATTTATGGTACCCGCTAGATCTAATAGGTCAAAAGTACATTTGCATTTCACCCAATTTTGGCAGAATGCACATTTTTCTCATTTGCACATGCAACATTTTCCAGAATAGATCATATCTTAGGCTACAAAAGAAGTCTGTACAATCAAAAAAATAGAAACCATACCAAGTATTATATCTGTCCACACTGAAATAAAACTAGAAATCAATAACAAGAGGAACATTGGACTATCACAAACACATGAAAATTAAGCATAATAATCCTAAATGACCAATAGGTCAATTAAAAATTAAAAAGAAAATTTTAAAAGTCTTTGAAATAAATGAAAACTGAAATACAATATACCAAAATATATGAAATGAAGACACAGCAGTACTAATAAAAAAGTTTATAACTATCAATTTCTATATCAAAAAGGTATAAAAACGTTAAATGGGCACTTGGGCTTTTTCCATGACTTAGCAATTATGAATTGTGGATTAATAAATTGTGGTATATGTACACCATGGAATATTATGCAGCCTTAAAGAAAGATGGAGACTTTACCTCTTTCATGTTTACATGGATGGACCTATAACATATTATTCTTAGCAAGTATCTCAAGAATGGAAGAAAAAGTATCAAATGTACTCAGCCCTACTATGACACTAATTTATAGCTGTCATATGAAAGCTATAACCCAGTTACAACCTAAGAATATGGGGAAGGGGGAGAGGAAGGGGAGGGGAGAAGGGAGGATGGGCAGAGGGAGGGTGATTGGTGGGATCACACCGACCATGCATCTTACAAGGGTACAGGTGAAACTTACTAAATGTAGAATATAAATGTCTTAACACAATAACTAAGAAAATGCCAGGAAGGTTATGTTAACCAGTGTGATGAAAATATGTCAAATGGTATATAAAACCAGTCATGATTGCATTAATGTACACAGCTATGATTTAATAATTAATAAATTAGAAAATAAAATAAAATAAGAGTGTAAAGGAGAAAAAAACTTCAAATGAACAACTTAACAATGTTTCTCAATGAAGTAGAAAAGCAAGAGCAATCACCTTCCAAATTAGTAGAAATAAATAATAAAGATCAAGGTATAAATAAATGAAATTGAGACTAAAAAAATTATGGAAGATGAATGAAATGAAACATTGGCTCATTGAAAAGACAAACAAAAGTGGCAAACATTTAGTTATACAAAGAAAAAATACTACAATAAAATCAGAAAAATAAAAGAGATATAAAAACTAAAACCTCGGAAATACAAACAATCATTAGAGATCATCATGAACAAGTCTATGCCAACAAATTGAAAAACGTAGAAGAAATAAATTGGTTCTTGGACACATACAACTTACCAAGATTGAATCATGAAGAACTAGAAATCCTGAATGATGAAATGGTGAGTAATGAGATTTAAGTTCTAATAATGTAATACTTCTTTAAGCATTTTTTTAGAATTCATCATTCATTCACTGATGAATCCTAAAAAACACTTAAAGAAGATCTAATATAAATCCTACTCAAAATTTTCAAAAAAAGTGACTGGTAGAGGATGCTTTAATCTCACTGTATGAGGCCAATGTGTCATTGAATAAATTTAATGCAGAAATCCTTGGCAAAATACCAGTGAATCAAATTCAAAAAAATATATAAAGAGATCAATTTTTATTATCAAGTGGTATTCATCCCAGGGACACAGGATCGTTCAACATATGCAAATTAATAAATGTGATACATTAACCTAATAAAGAGAAAAATATAGAATTATTTCAATGTTTTCCATAAAAGCATTGGATAAAATCAAATATTTCTTTATAATACAACACTCTTATCAAGATAGGTACAGAAAAACATTTCTGAAAATAATAAAGGATTTCTGTGGAAAATCCACAACTAACATCATACTAAATCATCAAAAACTGAAGTCATTTCTCCTGAAGACTGGAACAAGATAAGGATGCCTATATTGTCTTGCTTCTGAAGAGAATACTGGAAGACCTGGTTAAAGCAATTACAAAAGAGAAAGAAATAAATGTTTTCCAAATGTGAAAGAAAGAAGTAAAATAAGCTGGGTTTGTTAATGGTATGGTCTTATTCCTAGAAAACCTTAAAGACCCCACCAAAAATCTGTTAGAACTGAGAAACAAATTTAGTAAGGTTGTAGGATACAAATTTACCATGCAAAAATCCATAACATTTATATAAGCCAAAAGTGAGCAATCTGAAAAATAAATAAATAAGCAATAAAAATGTAAAATATATAGCAATAAAAATGTAAAATATATAGGAACCGATCTACCCCCAAAAGAAAGATATATATAGGGAAAATTATAAAACTCTTATTATGCGAGAAATAGAAGATGATACATACGAAAAAAGGCAAAAAATGTTGAAATTATAAGGATCAAAACAAACAAAAAAACAAACAACTACTATTCAAAGCAATTCTGAGAAAATAGAACAACTCTGGAGGCATAACACTACTTGATTTCAAAATTTACTACAGGCAAAACTTACTAAATGCAGAATACAAATGCCTATATATCGTAACTAAGAAAATGCCACGAAGGCAACTTTGAACAGTTTGATGAGAATATTTCAGATTGTATATGAAACCAGCACGTTGTACCCCTTGATTGCACTAATGTACACAGCTATGATTTAACAATAAAAATAAATAAATTAAAAAAAATTACTACAAAGCTGTTGTAACCAAAACAGCATGGTAGTGGCATAAATACAGAAGCATAAAACAATGTAAGAAAATAGAGAACTCAGATATAAATTAATGTATTATAAAACTAACTCATTTTTTTCTTCCTGGTTTGCTTTAGTTGTTTGTAGATTCTAGTTATTAGATATTTATTGGATGTAGTGCTTCTTAATATTTTGTTTTGTTCTATAAGTTGTCTATTTTGTATATGGTTTCCTCAGTGGTGGAGAAGCTCTTAAGTATAAACAAATCCAATTTATTTATTTTTGTTGTTGCTGTGATTGCCACTGAGACATTTTTCATAAATTATTTCCTTGGTCGATATCTTTTATTTTTTTAACAATTATATTAAATTTATTTTTATTTATTTATTTATTTTTTTATTAAATGATAGCTGTGTACATTGATATGATCATGGGGCATCATGCACTAGCTTCACAGACTATTTGACACATTTCCATCACAATGGTTAACATAGCTTTCCTGGCATTTTCCCAGTTACCGTGCCAAGACAATTACATTCCACTTTTACTAAGTTTCACATATACCCTTGTAAGATGCCCCGCACATGTAATTCCAACAGTACCCCTTCCTCCACTCCCCTCCCCCCTCCCTCCTCTCCCTTTCCCCCTTTCCCCTATTCTTAGGTTGTAACTGGGTTATAGCTTTCATGTGAAAGCCCTAAATTAGTTTCATAGTAGGACTGAGTACATTGGGTACTTTTTCTTCCATTCTTGAGTTTGATGGGGACATTCAATCAATCTTCTGGTCTACTGTTTGCTTAAAACAGTGGTGCAGTTTGTGTAGGAGGAGGGAACAATACTTGATTCTTTCCTTTTATTTATAAGCTTTTAGAATAATGAGCTGATTTCTTATCATCCCCCAAGGGAATCAACAATGACTTTCCACGTCCCCTTAATTATTGTGACAGCTAAGTTTATGTGCCATTTGACTAAGGGATGCCCAGTCATCTGGTAAAACATTTTTTCTGGGTACGTCTGAAATGAGGGTGTTTCCAGAAAAGATTACCGTATATACTCAAGTATAAGCCGAGTTTTTTCGGCACAAAATTTATGCCAAAAAACCCGAACTCGGCATAAATTTTGTGCCAAAAAAACTCAGCTTATACTCGAGTATATACGGTAGCATTTGAATCAGTAGACTAAGTAAAGAAGACCTCTTTTCCTAATGTAGGTGGGCATCCTCAAACCGCTGAGGGCCTGACTAGAACAAAAATATGGTGGGAGGGTGAATTTTGCCCTCTCTTGAGCTGGGACACCGGTTTGCTACTGCCTTTAACATCCGCACTCCTGGTTCTCAGACTTTCAGGTTTGAGCTAGAACTATACACTGGCTTTTCAGGGTCTCCCATTTGCAGATAGCATACTGAGGAATTTCTCAGTATCCTTAATCTTGTGAGCCTCCACAGTAAATATCTATCTGTCTGTCTGTCTGTCTGTCTATCTATCCATCCTACCAGTTCCTTTTCTCTGCAGATCCCTGATTAATACAAGTTTCATTAACTTGTGATATTTAAATGAATCTGATGTGTTTTAATCCATTATACTCTCCTGAGTCCTCTTGACATGAGCTTAGTAGTCTTTGACGTCTAGTCCCTGCTATCTGGCAATAAGAGATTTTCTAGATATATCTTCTATATTTACTACTCATTTATCAAAATTTAAGAGGAAAATACTAACATTTCTCAATAATTTTCCTGACTTAGAATGGCTAGTTTAAGTTCCAGTGGTTTCTCAGTTATTAACCTTCACAGGACACACCCTCAAGGAACTGGTTCTTGGTTCTAAATTTGAGTCTGAGCCACACACAAGCATGGTTACCTCGGACTACTCTTATCTTCTCTGACAATGTTTCCTGATCTTGTCTGAGCCACTTCTGCCAGTCTGAGGTCTTGTAATTTCCACACTGAACAAATATCTCCTTGCCACTTGACTCTCCAGCAGTGATGTCCTCATTCCACAGGAAGTGATTCATTACCTATATACTGTCCTTTAAGTGGCCAATTCATCAAATGGCTTTGCTTCTCTCTGCAAAACTGTCAAGGCTCTCTGACCATGCCTTCTCCCTATCATCACAGTATGAATTATATCTCCCCCAAAGATATGTTCAAGCATGAATCCCAATATCTCAGCATTTGACATGATTTAGAAATAGGATCACTGCATGTATAATTATTTAAATAAAAGTGAGCCCATGGTAGTGTAGGGCAGGTCACTAATTCAATGTGATTGGCATCCAAATAAGAAGATGACATGCAGAGAGCCGGAGAGGGAGAGCCCTATGTGACAACAGAGGAAGAGATTAGAGTGATGTAACTACAAGCCAGGAAATGCCATGAGTCGATGGCCACTGCCAGAGCTGGGAGGGGCCAGGGAGGATCGGTCTGCAGTCTGCAGGAGCATGGCTCCGCTCACACCTTGACTGCAGACTTCTAGCCTTCATGAATGTGAAGGAGTAAATTTATGTTGCTGTAAGCCATGCAGTTTGTGGTACTTTGTTATAGCCACCCTAAGAAATGAATGCAATTATCTCTGGCGGTCATGTACTAGATGGACCAGTCTACTTGTAGTCATGCACCACATAATGACATTTTGGTCAGCAACGGGCCATATAGACAATGATGGTCTCATAAGATAATAACGGTGCTAAAAATTTCCTATGCTATGATGTCATAGCTGTCCTAATAGCATAGCACCATGTGTCACATGCTTATGGTGATGCTGGTGTAAACAAGCTCACTGTTCTGCCGGCTATATAAAAGTCTGGTACATAAAATTATGCACAGCACATAAGACTTGATAATGATAACAAACAACTATGTTACTTGTTCACATATTTATTATACTATGCTTTTTATTGCTATTTGAGAGTGTACTCTTCCTACTGATCAAAGCAAAAGTAACTGCAAAACAGCCTCAGGCAGGGCCCTCAGAAGATGTTCCAGAAGAAGGATCTTACATCTCCTTGTTACCATGGGAGATGCCAGCTTTACGCATGTCATTGCCCTGAAGACCTCCCAGTGAGGTAAGATTTGGAGGTGGGAGACAGTGGTATTGGTTATCCTGATCCTGTGTAGGCCCAGGCTAACATGTATGTGTATATTTGTGTACTAGTCTTTAACAAAAAAGTGAAAAATAAAAAACATTAAAAGTAGAAAATAACTTACAAAGATTTCCTTTGTTAAGTTGTGCATGGCTGCATTGAGCCAATAATAGACGGTGTTTTTAAAAAAGGTGGATTGGTTTCTTTTTGTTGTTGTTGTTTGTTCTTTTGTTGTTGTTGTTCTTTTTTAGATTAGAAAATAAATTATTAGTATTTCTTAGCACTTAGCACAGAGTATTAGAAAATTTGGGTCAAAATCTCATATAATTTATGAAGAAAGTGAAGCCTCAGGAAGAAAAATGGCTGTCCCAAGACCACATAGATATTAGGTGAAAGAAACAGAATCACAACTCAGATTCTACTAATACCTATGTGGTCATAAGCTAATACCTTTTCCATCACATGTATTGGAGCCCTTTCAATTGTTTTCAAGTTTCTTTCTTTTTTTTTTTTTATTCTTAAATCATAGCTGTGTACATTAGTGCAATCGCCTGTACCCATTCTGGGATGCACCGTAGATATGGCCCCACCAATTACCCTCCCTCCAGCAAAACCTCCCCCCTCCCTTCCCCTTCCTTGGCCCCTTCCTCATAGTCTTGTGCTATAGCTGGGTTATAGCCTTCATGTGAAAGCTATAATTTAGCTTCATAGTAGGGCTGAGTACATTGTATACTTTTTCTTCCATTCCTGAGATACTTTGCTAAGAAGAATATGTTCCAGCTCCATTTATGTAAACATGAAAGAGGCAAAGTCTCCATCTTTCTTTAAGGCTGCATAGTATTCCATGGTATATGTATACCACAATTTGCTAGTCCATTTGTGGGTCAATGGGCACTTGGGCTTCTTCCATGACTTAGCAACTATGAATTGGGCTGCAATAAACATTCTGGTACAGATGTGACTTTCGGTCTTCTGGGTATAAACCTAGTAAAGGAATTATAGGATCGAATGGCAGGTCTATTTTTAGGTGTCTAAATATTCTTCAAACATCCTTCCAGAAGGAACGTATTAGTGGGCATTCCCACCAGCAGTGTAGAAGTGTGCCCTTTCCTCCACAACCACGCCAACATTTCTGGTTTTGGGATTTTGTTATGTGGGCTACTCTTACTGGGGTTAGGTGATATCTCAAAGTAGTTTTGATTTGCATTTCTCTGATGATTAAGGATGGTGAGCTTTTTTTCATGTGTTTGTAGATTTTG
>CAUYPK010117803.1:0-57198 GCA_963574355.1 Loris lydekkerianus
GCCATAGTCACTGGAGGACGGTAGCCATAGGAACGGGGACATGAATGAAGGCCTGGGGAGAGGCTGTAGAGTGCACTGTGACGTTATAGGTGGGGGTGGGGCAAAGTGATGGGGTAGCAGGCTTCAGGGACCCCACTCCTGCTAGGCCAGCAGGCTCCCCTCCCTCCCTCCAGTCCTGGCTGCAGCTTTGTGTTATACCCCTGTTTCCCACAGCCGCCCTGACCAGGATGATGATGCCATTCATTGTAAGACCACTGTGTAAAGATCTCATCTGTAAGGTGTGGCACAGTACTTCCAGCACCAAGCCACTGGTGTCCCAGGAGTCCCTGCATGATGCTGCTTCCTCTCAGTCTATGTTTGTTTCCACTTCATGGCATGGTTGTCACTATGTATATCATCAGTGTTGTCAGCCAGCCCTCTAGAACCACCACCAGCCCCAGTGCCTGAGCCTTCTCCCCCTCCACCCTGCATTCTCTCACCTGACCCCATGACTCCCTTACCTGACTTACCGTCACCCTCACCACCAGGTCACTCTCTGCCCCCAGAGCCGGTCCCTGGGAACCCATCCTCCCAGTGCTTTGTCCTGAACCCCCAACACTTGCTTCTCCCCAAACCCCTTTACATCACACAAGGCATCCTTTGGGAAAACAGATCCATCACTTCTGGTAATGGATTTCTAAGCCTCTCAGAAGAAACAACAAAGAACAAGAATCATCTGGGGGAAAGGGCAGGTGCTGGACATCATTGGTGAAGGACAGAGGACCAGACAGTCCAGCTGCTGATAGTGGCAGCATTTGGACCCCCTCACCCAACTATATCTTCACCCACACCACTGGCTGACTCTCCCTACTGACAGTTCCTTCCTTTATATTTGCCTCCTCACTGTTCCATCCTCTACCCAAGATGCTTGCCTCTACCCATCTCCCATTATATCCATTTCAAGGAGGAGTTTGTGCAGGGCTCTGCCTGTTCTTAGGGATTGGAAAGTGCCAAGGAAAGTGCCTGGGGCACAAGCATTGGTCACCGGCTCATCACTACAGGCACCTGAAAGTGCACGCAGAGCTCGCCTGGTGCCATCCCACACAAAACCAGCCTTCCAGCCGAAAAGCAGCTATTGCTGGTCACACTTCACTGAAAACCATCAGACACCAGGATAGGCAGCCACAGAAAGGGGTGGAGAAAACCACCCAACACCTCCAGAATATTCAACATCCATGCTTTATGGGTATCCTGTGCCCTGTACAAGCCCCCCCATAGAGGTCACCTTGCCCAGGATCCTCCACCCAGTCCCACCTCGGTGGAAAACACCAAGTCTCCACTATCATGAAACACAATGATGGCCAAGAGTTTCTGAGTAGAGAGTTCCTTCCCATAAAATAACTCCTTGAGTTTTTCTCAAAAAGGACATATTATTATCCATAAATTGTTCTCAAAAGAGTAGTGTTTTCCGTATATGGTGTTGGGGGACTGGGCTTTGGGTACCCTACATTGTGTGCTTAAGGAAAGACAGAAATTAGTCCAGCTCATTCTGGTTGCCTAATTTGGCCTCCACAAGGTGACTGCTCCCCAGCAGCTCTTGTTCAGGAGGAAAAACATGTGCCCCCACAACTCCTTTCCCTACAAGATTGGTATTGAAGAAGACTGGCCATCTCCTACTTCTGAGCTTCACTTTCATGACCTTAAGTTGCAACCCACACATTTTCCTCACAGAAGAAAAATAAAGAAGAGGTATCTTCCATATCCGGAGAGAGTGTCAAAGAGAGTACATATTATGGAAAATAGTGGCTTAATCCTGTCTGAGGATAAGTTGTCAGTGTCCCGAGGATCACACAGGTGGGTGGGAGTGTTTGGGGGGTTATTGGTGCGGTGGACCCAGGGCTGGCTGGGGGCAGGTGTGAGAACAGGGCAGATGCTGCCTGAGGAGTGCTCAGGAGTGGGGAAGCTCACTGGGACCTTGATGGGTTTCTTACTAGAAAGGCACCTCGGGGAAGTGCTTCCCCTCCCTGGATATTTCTTCAGGTTGCCTGCACTGTTGACATTTGCAGAGCACAAGGATCACCCTGCTGTCAACAGCAGGACTGACACTTACTTCCCAGGGCATAATAAAGCTGCTAGTAGGACAAAGATGCCTTAGAGTGAGTGGGAAGGTCAGGGAAAAAAAATGAAGATGGGAAAGAATTTCCTTGCTGGTGGAGCCAAGGTGTTTATGCCCCATGCTGCCCAATATCACACCCCGTCCTGCTCCATTTCCCAATATGATCCAGGCATCACTTCCTTGAGGCTGATCACTAGACTGCTTACATCTCTGATGCCATTTGGTTAGTATTATCAGGCCTGGCAGCCCCTGAGTTAGGAGAGGTGACCACAGTGTCTTCCTTCCACGTATTTTTGCTGACAACAGACACGGTCTTGGCCTTCATGTGTACAATTCACCTATCAGGGTGGAGATGCCACCTGTGATCTCCACAGGCTTGGCACAGTCACAACAAACATACCCCAGAACACCTGCAGCTCCTGACCCAGAGCTCAGTCCTGGACTGTGCACCAGGATTACAGATATTTGCGGGCTAAGCATGGACCTGTACATAATGCTCTTTTTGGCCCAGACAAAGGATGCACAGATCCATCCTTAAAATAGGGGTGAACACAACACCATTTTTGCAGACTAGGACTCAAAAATGAGATTTCCTAGGGGACACTTGAGAAACTTTTTGAGAAAAATTTGTGAACGTTAGGTGCCAGAACAAAAACAGAAAGCAGATGTCCACTACAGCCCCCTTACTCCTACTTGTCCAGAATTATGCCACCTACCCTGCAGTGTCTGAAGCTTGGGGCTGCTGAAAGAATGCAGAGTCTAGGGCAGGATTGGGAAGGACAAGAGATGAGATGGGGCCCAAGGTGAAGAACTTGTAGAAGTGGAGAACCAGTGGAGGACCCCAACACAGATGTGGGTAGATAAGCCAACATCCTGCTGTTCAAGTCCTCTGTCTTCCCATCTTAGGGTCCTCTGCCTCCATCCCAGGTCACTTACTACCACACTCGGAATTTATCATCAGGAGCTTCCGGGGCATCTTCAGTTGTATACCTTGACATTCCACCTTTGACCTTATGCCTCTCTTCTCATAACTTATGCTCCCAATTTGTCATCTTCTCAACTCCAGGTCATTAATCTTTCCCCTTACTCATCAATCCACCACGTTCTTGTTTTCATTTTCTCCCTGGTCAAGGGAGACTTCATGGTCTGTCAGGTAAACAATAATACTTAAAAAGCTCCACGTCAAAGAGGCCTCCTCCAATATCCTGTATTTCTTCCTAGTTGGCAAAAACCTTTTCAAGAAACAACTTCCTATCAGTGACTGACCACTACTGAATTAAATCTCACAAGTCTGCTAGCACTAAGATGAAATTCATGGTCATCTCCAGCACTACCTAGAAATAATTAACGCATTCATTCCAAAAATGATTGTCTAGTGCTTTCTAACAATAAACACAACAAGTAGAGCTTAGGTCATTATTTTTTAGTCCTCTCTCTCTCCTGTGCTACTCAGTCTATTTCAAACCTTCTGTGCTTTGCCTAACCTTAGGCCATCTTTCCTTGCTTATTAGCTGATGTGCTGGGGTCACCTATCACAGAAGACTAGAAGCCATCAGTTGAGAATTCTGCTCCCATAAGCTTTCAAAAAACTGTATTCATCTCTCCTTTCCTTCTTCCTGTTCAGAGAGATTTCCTTCTAAGGTATC
Source organism: Loris lydekkerianus (assembly GCA_963574355.1). Lineage (NCBI taxonomy): Eukaryota > Metazoa > Chordata > Mammalia > Primates > Lorisidae > Loris > Loris lydekkerianus. Next base: position 3,742 of record CAUYPK010117803.1, read on the forward strand.
TATCCTCAGAGGAATTACAAGTGCTGAAATGTCTTTACTGAGACAGCAAAAACCTAGTCTTGCTGGCCTGACCCACCTTTGGCAGCTTCCTTACTGCCCACCCCTCTTCTCATGAGGTGATCAAGAAAATGCCGTGAAGGCTATGTTAACCAGTTCAATGAAAACAGTTCCAATTGTATATCAAACCAGCACATTGTGCCCCATGATTGCATTAATGTACACGGCTATGATTTAATTAAAAAAAGCTTTTAATTACAAAAATGTTTAAACATACACAAGAGCTGAGAAAACTGCATAATTCCCCATGCACTCAACTTTCATGATTGCCATGCTTGAAGGAGACTCTTTCAAGGCTAAGGGGGAAAGTAGCTTCTAGAGCACCAGCCCATAGCCCAGGGGCCACTCAGATGTGGGGTGAGAGTCCAGTCCCACACATCGAGCTTCGGTCCCATTCAGACTCTGCTTCATGCCCTGGTCTCCTTGAAGCCACATGGATAGGTACACTCTGGGCCCTCACCCCTGCCCAGTAGACCAGCTGTCCTGGACAACCTGAGCATGGTCAGGAGAGAGAGCTGGGCCCCACCCAGCAGCACATCCCTCCCGCTCCTGTCCTCTGCAGCACAAAAAGCACTGCCCAGTCCCAGACCATGCTCCAGGCAGGGGCCATGTCACCCTGGGGGTCTCAGGGAAGGTGCACCGTGTACACCTTTGTGAAGGGCTGTGTGCAGGAAACAGCCTGGCTCCCTAGTCCGTCCCCTCCCTGCAAGCCCACTCTATGGCTACCTATGGCTGAAGATGCCTTTTTTCACACCCACTGCTCAAGATAGGAGGCCTTATTTCACTGCAGAGGTGTCTGTGGGCTTCAAAAATCTGTTATCTGGAAGTTGGAACCTGAGCTGTTTTCAGTTAGTCAGCCCCTCCAGCTAACACAGCAGTGCCTGAGGCCATTAGCCATTAGGGATGGCCTGTGCCATGAAGATGTTGGCCCCGTGTGCCCTAATACTGCTGTAGACCCTTCTACATGGAGAAAAGAGACCATGTTCTCAAGCAGGAATGGAACAAGAATCTCTGAAGCCTGTGAAAGATGTCACTGTTCCCACAACTGCACATACGATGTTCTCTGGGCACTCTACTGGGCACCCAGTGCCAGGTAATGTGAGAAGACAGCTCCTCCCTGTGACTTGTAAGACACACCCTCAGGCAAGGTTCTCTGTGATGAAGGGCCCTGTATATCAAGAACGTGCCTAGTGCTTGGGCTGAGAAGACCCACGGGATGCATAGAAGAGGGAAGAAGAGTGCCCAGGCTGGTCGTGCCCACTGGAAGGCTATGGAGGGGACTTGCCTCTCGGGGGGCCTGGTATCACAATGGCTAGGAATTTTTCAGACCCAAGAAGTCTGTACTGCCCAGAAATACCTGCTACCAACACCACATGCCCCTTCCTTCCCTCTGAGAAGCTGGGGAGGTAAAGAGGGATCAGGGTCACAGGCCAGGGTGAGCCACTCCAGAGCCTACACCCAGCACCTTCCCAGGGCTCCATCCCATTGTGGGGCTGCAGAGGAACACAGGAGTAGCTTCTGGTGCAGAGCTCAGGGCACCCTTCCCCACAGATAATCTTGGTCACTTAAGCATGCCTAATTCAATGCTCCCACCTGAATGGCACACAGCTGGCCCAGTCTCTGAACTTCTACTGCATCCTTCAGTCTGAGATCAGATACTGCAAAGAATGCCAGGGAACAATTTCTAAGAAGACCTCCTGTCCTTCCTTCTGATACAGGATTCCCCCATTCAAGGCTGGACAACAGTTTTCCTAGGCTTGGGCAAGTTCATGAAGGGAACACCTGACCTGTTGCCTGAGCTGGAGGGACTGCATTCATTCGTTTGTCAGTAACACTCATTAATGTTGAAAACATGTTTCCATCTGTCAAGTCCAGGCCAAGCGTCATTTTCAAGACCTAATACCCCTAGATAAAGAGCCCACGTAGAGACTTCTCAGTTAGTTCTTTTCCCCCTGCCAGAAGCTCTGGTGCTTTTTACTTCTTCGTATTCCATTCTAATAAAATCCTGTCTTGCTGCTGATCTGTGGTCCGTGGGTTCATTCCTCAAATCCCCAAGACCAAGGACCTACTAAAGAGCAAAATTCTGGTAACACTTTCTCCCCTGGGAAGCTGGTATGGACTTTTCCAGGAATCCTCTCCACCAAGTAATTTCCCTACACCGGCACAGTCTCCAGTGGCAACCAGGTTTTGTCTTTGGTCCCACAATCTTGAAAATAGAAGCAAGTTACCTCCAAAACTGATCCAGCCTTCCAGTGAGCCTACTTCTCAAGATCCAGGACCACAAGACATTCTTTTGTGTCTCTTCTAAAGTAATTTTGATTTTACTATTATTGGTATTAGTTAATATACAATGGCTCAAATGGCAGCCTTATATTTATAGAATCATAATTCTTAAGGTAGGGTTTTATAAATAAATGTACATCACATAAATATAAATCTTATTAATAAACTGCTTCCAACTTAAGTTTAATTGGAACCCAGTCCCAAATGTTTATCTTAAAGGCATAGATAATTTAATATTTTGTTACTGCTATTTAATGTCTCTCTTATTAATTAATCCACAAACACATCTTCTAGTTTCAGTACTACAGTCAGGTAATTATGCAATTATTTAAATAGAAGGTTGGTAGAATTATAATTCATATGTAACAATTCAATAGAACAATTCATATACAACATATATAATTCATATGTAACAACATTTTCTAATAAGAAAAGCTATATGTTGTTTATTTAAAAGTAAATTTTGTGAATTAATTTTTAAGTTAAATTTTGTTTAATTTCTTCTATTTCTAGATAGTGATAGTATAGTATTTTAGTTTTGGATGTTGTATTAGTTTCCTGCAGCTTAAAACAACAAATTTACTTTCTCACAGTTCCTGAAGCTTCAAGTCCAAAATGAAAATGTCAGCTGAGCCACACTCCCTCCCCTTTGGTGGCCTTAGGGGAGAATCCTTCCTTGTCTCTTCTACCTTCTGGTGGTGACTGGAATTCTTTGGCTTCCCTGGCTGTGGCCACACCACTCTGCTCTCTGCCTTCTCTTTTGACTGTTGTATGAAGACACTTTTCATTATATTTAGGACCCACCCCGCTAGTCTACGATGATTTTCTCATCTCAAGACCTTTCACTTAATTATATCTTCAAATACCCTTTTTCCAAAAAGGTGCCATTTCCAAAAAAAGGTTCTGGGAATTAGAATGTGAACATATCTTTCTGTGGAACACCATTAAACCTACTGTAGTGTTTCATGAGTTGCCCAGAACATGAACTGCAGCGAGAGTTATACGTGAGTAGTCTGGCAATTGCAGCCATTTGAAACCCCAAATCTCCTTGTGTATACTAAGGGCTGTATCTCCTCTAGTTGTCAGATTGACATATTAATCTTTTAAAATAGTAATATTTCTGGGAAAACATGATTAAATAATATAACATTTATAAAATAAAAAGATAGTGAAATTGGAAGTCAAAGTACATTTACTTTTTTAGAAAATATGTGTGCTAAAAAATATACACACTAAAATGTAAACAGTCATACTTGGAGAGAAATTGGAACTTTTGAGGGTGGGAAGGGAGGGGGGAGAATTTCATATTCTTTCCCTGTATGTATTTTCATGAAAATTCACAGGCAATAAAAAAACACAGTGAGAAAGAGGAAAATAAAGAGAGAGGAATTAATAAATTAAGAATAGCAGAGAGAAGATAAATACAAGAATTTAAAAGTTGGTTCAGAAACCACTCTCCAAAATACAAAGACCCAGTACAGTCCTTTTCTGTATGGCTTGCCATGCTTTCTCTAGCCAGAGGCAAAACTTCCAAGTAGAAAAACCTCTGTGGATGGAAAGTCTTATAAAGAGAGACAAGGTTCAATGAAGATGAAGTTCACTTATTCACAACTTGTCCCAGGACTTCAGTTAAGCTATGGGTACATTCACCAAGTCCCTTTTTCCAGGCCTCGAAGGTAGATATTTGGAATTGGATTCCAAATTTAATTCATAAAGCACAAGAGACCTGATTTCACACACTTAAGTCACACACAAACACATATACACACACAGTATACATACATATGAGACTGAAAACTATCCTATCAAATCATCGATGTGAGTGCAGGGAATAATTTCAAGAAAACAAAATTCTGGCCAATATTATGATCATTTAGGATTTAGAGTGAAGATGCAGTTCATTTTTTTTTCCATAGCATTTCTCTGTTCTGCATTATCTCAGCACAAATATTAAAATGTCCAATGGAAAAAATTTCCTACGACTATTTAAAATGCTTCTGGAGAAAAGACTGAATTGTTTCTTTTGATGTCTTAAAGTTTGAAACAGATGAAGCTTTTCCTCTTTTTCCAATAATATTCTTCATGGTTACATGTGTTTTCACAACTTATGTTCTAAACAAACATTTCTGAAATTTCTTTTATCACTCTTCCAAAAAATATCACTAAAAGCTTTTACAGGAAAAAGATCCAGTTTACGTTTAAATTGTATCAATCAGATTTTTATGAATACAAATGGTGAATTTTACCAACAGATAAATTGTGATAACCAAGAATGCAATGACATATCTTTTGAAAAAAACTTAAACTTAGTAGGCTTATACGGACATCAAGGGCCCCTAATGGGTTTTTTTTTTTTTTTTTTTTTTAATATATATGCAGGAAATCTGATGGGAATTTTTCTTAATAAATGTTTATCCTAATTTCTCCTCATTTTTGCAACTAACCAGTAAATTAGAAGCCAGATTTTTTCCCTAGAGATATGATTACATTAGTCATTCAGCAAGTCCTGGATTAATTTTGTTCCAAAGTTTTCTAAGGAACTCATTAGATAATCTCTGGATCTAGGGAAGTTAGTCATGGGGCCCAAAGGAGTTCACCTTCACTGAACTACCAAAAAAAAGAAAAAGAAAGAAAAAGAAAAAAAAAAGTCAGGAGCAGCAAATAGGCTGAGGAAATCTTAACATTTTGTTAACCTTAACAAAAGATTTCCCAACTCCTAAATATAATATTTCTACTATTAATATAAAGTAAGTAATAAAAACTTGTATTTACACTATTTTATGCTATTATAGGTAGTCCCTGTATCTCCAGATGTGGTGTAAATCAATGATTTACTTGAAGCAGGAGAGGTCTAGGTCTAGCAGCCATTAGGGTGATTCTTCAACAAGGAACAGGTTACTCTCACAGACCTGAGTCAACGTTCTAACACGGTGGTTCTCAACCTTCTTAATGCCGTGAACTTTTAATACAGTTAAAAAGGGTCACAACCCACAGGTTGAGAACTGCTGCAGTCTCATATTTCACTAACAAATCTCTATGCTGCTGGGAATAATGTCTTTCAAATAAACCATCAAGTTATATTTTCTCTTCTCATTGACATACTGCATTCATTCTTTTCTCCATCATATGTGAATCAAAATGCCACAATTAGAAACCGTGAGGAGATAAATAAAATCACTGAATATTCATAAATCCATCCCTACCAGCTCTCTCAATGGTACATTATCTTCTGGGCTACTGGTTCCAGAAAGCACACAGATGGTAAATTATGAAAGCAACTGTTTGACTCCAACCCTACAGAAACACCCAAAATCAGCTAGAACAGAAAATCTAGCTACGTGCAGAGATGAGGATTAAAAGTTTCACCAAATACTTTGTCAAACCAATTTTCTATCACGTAACTATTTTTCATAAAAGTTCAAAATGGCACTAGAAGGAAAGTAGTAATTACTTCCTATCTTGAACTGTCCAGAAATGAATTCCAAACATTATAAAAACAAAACTTGGTTTTATAAATAAACAAAACCAGCCTTGCTCAAAGTTTGTACATTTGTTAGATGCAAGTGTAGAAGTAGAAAGTGTCATGGAAAGTTAGACTATTAAAAAAAGTCAAAGTAAGTATCAAAATATTTTACATACTGTTAAATGACAGTCGTGGTACTAATTAACAGTAAAAAGTCAAAGGAATTCAGAAAATTATTAAATCTTTGCACTTCCTGTTCACCAATGCACTATAGAAGAGAGATTTGTTTTTTATTGAGATCTTGGCCCCTTATAATCTGTTTCTCTTTCTAGCAGTTATAAATAATAATCAAAATCTAAACCCTGCCTTCTCAGATCTTTTAACTGCCAGTTTTCACTGGAATATAAAAAATCTTACAAAATAAAGTGTGTTACAGTGAAAATTCCATCTAGTCTTAGTTGTCTTAAGAAATCAGAACAGCTGTGTGAACGCCTTCATAAATGTCCCCCTTTTGGTGAAAGGAGAGGTTAAATAAACAATGCGGGAGGACTGCTGTGGCCAAATGAATTCCGCTTTCTGCACGAAACACTAGACTCAGATTTCCAGTTTCCCTAGAAATTATCAGCACCCACTTTTCCACATAATTCCTTTCAAAGACTTTGCTGGAGCAGTCTATCTTCATCTTGAGAACACACTAAAACTATACACACAATAGTATACATCTTTTAAGGACTAATTCTCCTTAAGATTTGAGAGTTCGACCCAGGGAAATTTGCACTCAAAGAGAAAAATATCTTTTTATTTATGCTACATAGTAAGGCATTTAGATACTTAAGAAATGAGTAAGTTTCTGGGACACTGAAGTTCTTATCATAAAAAAAGATAAAGTCCACTATGATAGCCTAATTGTTGTCCTCTCATATATCTTCAAGTATTTTGCTTACAATTTTCTTTAAAGAATTTCTCATCTAAACAAACCATCTGAGTTCCATTAGTTAACCCAGTCCCAAGAAACATCAGTACTGGTATCAGCTAGTTGCTATGGAAGGAAAGGGAATACAATTCACCTTGACCCAGGGACTCATAACACACAACCATACAGTGTACTGCAAGATGAAAGAGCAACATTTTATGTGAAATATAGTATATTGGCCCATTGTTTTAGTCTCTTCAAGTGTATACATTACAGGGGATTGAACAGAGAAATATGTTCCTGACAAAACTTCCACTTCTAGTGTTTGTAGATATATTAATGAAAACTGATTATCAAAATGTTGTTTTAGATTCTGTGTGGGATATACCGTATATACTCGAGTATATACGGTATCTGTCAGACAATTCATGCACAGTTGACACTCAGATTTAAAGCTCTTTCTCCATCAGTGTTAGATTCATACCAACCAAATACCCATCCTTTTTTTCTCAGTACTCTATACTGTAAACTATATTCCACCCCACCCCCAGTACCCATGCCCTATTTTAGTAAATAAAGTTTTATGAGAACGCAGCCATTTCCATTCATTTACGTATTTTCTATGGCTGCTTTTGAGTAGAGTTTAATAGTTACAACAGGGAGGGTTAAGATCTATAAAACCTAAAATACTTACACTTTGGTCTTTTTAACAAAAAATTTGCTGACCCCTGCTCTATACCCCATCTACCCACCTTTACTCTTTCAATTTTACTCTCATTTTTTTCTGAAGTACATGTCCTAACACCTTCTTAATTATAAATCCTAATGGTCATTCTACTTTCAATATCTGGATTGGAAAAATTGTAATTGCCATGAGCTTTCATAACATAAACCTTTCTCTTCCTTGTGTGTCTTTTACACTTACTCCAGTTGCATGCTGGGTGGGTGGTGCTCCATACCTGTTATTTCCTGCACAAAAAAGCCCAGAGAAGGTTCCTTTATTGGAGGAGGATGAGGAGAGGCTGACCACTAGAAAAGCCACAAACCTTGACACAAGGCCTCATCTCCCCAGAGGATAAAATGAAAGAGGGCATCTTTATTTTTGATTACATGATTCTAGAATAATGTACAAATCTAAATCTGTATTTCATATTTTTCTCAAGAAGTGGTTGATTTTACATATTTGTACTATCAGAATTTTGATTATCCAAACTGTGAATGTAAACTTATTGAAAAGTTTTAAAAATTCGCTATAACTCACCAGTTAAAAAGCAAAATGTTTTACGGGGATGCTTGAAGCCCACGATAGTACCAAACCCCACAGATTACTGTGCTTTTCCAAGCCGATAAACTCAGATGGCTACAAAGTGACTAATGGGCAAGTAACACAGAAAGCATAGATACACCAGACAAAGGGATGAGTCACATCCCAGCTGGCATGAGATTTGATCACCCTACTCAGAATAGCACATAATGGACACCTAAGAATTAAATACCACTTCTGGAATTTTTAATTTAATATTTTCAAACAGTGGTTGACGATGAGTAACTGAAACTGCGGAAACAGAAACAATGAGGTGGGGCATGGTGACTGACCCCTATAATCCTAGCACTCTGAGAAGCTGAGGTGGGAGTATGGCTTGAGAGTCTCAAGAATTAGAGACTACCCTGAGCCCTGAGAAAGAGCAAGACCCTGTCTCCACCAAAACTAGAAAAACTTAGCCAGGCATGGTGGCACGCATCTGTAGTCCCAGCTACTCAGGAGGCTGAGGCAGAAGGATTGCTTGAGCCCAGGAGTTTGAGGTTGCTGTGAGCTATGATGACACCACTGTACTGGGCACTATAGCCTGGGCGACAGAGTGAGAGACTCTGTCTCAAATAAGCACAGAGAATAAAGGAGAAGAGGGGAGGTAAGGGGAGGGGATAGGAGGGGCAAGGAGATGCAAGGCAAGAAAGAAGAGGGGCAGCCAGGCCCCTGGCTCACACCTGTAATCCTAGCACTCTGGGAGGTTAAGGCAGGTGGATGGCTTGAGCTCCGGAGTTTGAGACCAACCTGAGCAACAGCCAGACCCCATCTCTAAAAAATAGCTGGTCGTGTGGCTGGTGCCTGTAGTCCCAGCTACTCAGAAGGCTGAGGCAAGAGAAGCGCTTGAGCCCAAGAGTTTGAGGTTGCTGTGAGCTGTGATGCCATAGCACTCTACCCAGGGTGACAGAGTAAGACTCAGTCTCAAAAAAAAAAAAAAAGAAAGAAAGAAAGAAAAGAAAGAGAGAGAGAGGGAAAGACAGAAAGAGAGAAAGGGAAAGGAGAGGAGAGTGGAGGGGAAGAGCAGAGGAGAGGAGGGGAGGGAAACAGTGGATAAGGGGGTAATGGCTACAATATCACATTCTGGAATGACAATAAATTAGACGAATTTTCTGAACCCCATTTTCCAAATAATAAAAATAGTGAATTCAAATATACTCAACCACATCTGAAAATGCCCTTCTGTAAGCTAGCCCATGATCTTGCCAGGTTTGGAGTGGATCTCTCCTGAAGAAACCACCTTTGTACTATGGGTGTCTACTGCCTGTTGACCTCAGAGCCCCCCTACCTCATGTGAGCTGAACAGGGCAAGGTCACCTCAGGTCCAGTCTCAGCACAATATTATATCCAAAAGAAAAAAAAAGTTGGATAAAAGTTATTTAGTTTTGTTTTTCTCTTAATTTTTTTTAGCAGCATAACAAACTATGATTAATTTAGCAGCTTAAAACAACACCATTTGTTAGCTCAGCTCTCTTAGTCAGAAGTCTGGTCCGGTGTGGCTGGATTCTCTGTTCAGGGCATCACAGGAAGAAATAAGTGTCAGTTGATTTGAGTTTTCTAGAGGCTCTTCAGAGGAAAAAAAAAAAAAAAATCCTCTTCCAAGTTCATTCTAATGGATAGCAGAATTTAGTCCTTAGAGATTTTGTGACTGGAGTCCCTATTTCCTTGCAGACTGTCAACCAGTTCCTAGAGGCCTCCTTCTGCTCCCTGCCAATAGCCTTCTTTATAATGTGCCATATTCTTCCTCAAAACTGGTGAGACAGAGAACTCAAATGTATAAGCAAGAAAAGAACAAGTGATCCCATCGCAGGCTGCACAAGGGACTTGAAGAGAAACTTCTCTGAAGAAGACAGGTGCACGGCCTACAGACATATGAAAAAATGCTCATCATCCTTAATCATCAGAGAAATGCAAACCAAAACTACTTTGAGATATCGTCTAACTCCAGCAAGATTAGCCCACATCACAAAATCCCAAAACCAGAGATGTTGGCGTGAATGTGGAGAAAAGCATTCTACACTGCTGGTGGGAATGCAAATTAATATGTTCTTTTTGGAAAGATGTTTGGAGAATAGTTAGAGATCAAAAAATAGACTTGCCATTCCATCCTACAATTCCTCTACTAGGTATATATCCAGAAGACCACAAATCACATTATAACAAAGGTATTTGTACCAGAATATTTATTGCAGCCCAATTCATAATTGCTAAGTCATGAAATAAGCCCAATTGCCCATCCACCCATGAATGGATTAATAAATTGTGGTATGTGTACACCATGGAATATTATGCAGCCTTAAAGAAAGGTGGACACTTTACCTCTTACATGTTTACATGGATGGAGCTGGAACATATTCTTCTTAGCAAAATATCTCAAGAATGGAAGAAAAAGTATCCAATATACTCAGCTCTACTATGAAATCAATTTATAGCTTTCTTATGAAAGCTATAACCCAATTATAATCCAAGAAGAAGGGGAAAGAGGAGAGGGAAGGAAGGGGGGTGGGGGGAAGGAGGAGGGTAATTGGTGGGACCACACCTATGGTGCATCTTACAAGGGTACATGTGAAATTTACTAGGTGTAGAATATAAATGTCTTAACACAGTAACTAAGAAAATGCCGTGAAGGCTATGTTAACCAGTTTGATGAAAATATTTCAAATTGTATATAAAACCAGTGTATGGTACCACATGATTGCATTAATATACACATCTATGATTTAATAAAAAAAAGAAAAATATTAATGCAATTTATAGTGGGAGAGAGTTTTTTTTTATTAAATCATATATACATAGATTATGAATAGATTTATACCTTTGTGGGATTCAATGCATTGATTATTTGTACAAATTGGAGTGCTTACATCCTACTAATTAACATAGATTTCACTTCATTTACTTAATCACAGTGCTAAGACATTGTGGTCAATAATTGATAGATTTGGATGTTTTAATACAATTTTAAGTACATTATATACATAATATTACTAAAATTCAATGCTGAAATCTTAAAAAAAAATCACTGCATTGCTCCTGATAATCAAAATTGTCCAGTAATTTAGTTTCAAAATGGTATACTTCCCTAATTTGGCATTGTATTTGCTCCCATTATGAAGTGTCAGAAAATTCTGTCACTAATAATTTCTCTAGTTCAGATTCAATGTTTTGGACCCATCTGGTATCTACCATGACTTCTCATTGTGTAGGTACTTTAAAAATAAATTTAATAATTGTTCAGTTAATTTATTAATTCCACATTAAGTAAATTGATGAACACATGACTTCATGTATTTTTATGAAAAATAAACTTAATAAATATCAGGGTATTTCTACAATGATTCTCACATTACAATATTAAAAAATGAACATAATCAAACTAAGATGAAGAGTAAGACATTAAAAATATTTATGTTTCCTTATCTTTGCTCAATTTTTCAGTTAAGGGATGATACAATACTAGTGTAATAATCAAAGGTAAAGGTTTATAATACTCAATGTGTTAAATTTTTATGTATCATTAGATATTAAACTTACCAATGATTCAGCCTGAATCCTATTTCAAAATATGCATTTTGAAACAGACATAATATGGTCTAACTAACTAATTGTTTCTTGCCTTATAAATATAATAATCTTATCATATAGGAAGTCAAATATTAGAGGTCTTTCCCATTACATTTACATGGAAGAACTTGAGTGTGGTGTCTTTGAGCATCTATCATGGGATAGTTTAAAATAAATCTTTAAAAATATTTTCAAGGAACCCTGAATTTCTAGACAGCTGTCATTGATAATGGCTATAGTCCGGATTTAAGTGGTTCAAGATTCTAACTAAGAAGAAAGATGAAAAAGTTTGTCTATAAATACTTGAATCACTATAGGGATCAATGCGTGTCGTTACTAATGCAGCGCTCCTTCTTGTCCAGTGAATCAGTCAAGAGGGAGATCACAGAGATGGATGCCAGCCCTTCTTCCCTGGGTTTGCATGTCACTAAACAACTCGTATCAGCTGGCCCTTGGAAACCGCAGCAAAAAGGCCTGGGACATCATTTTGTAAAAGTTGATTTTTTTTTTTTTTTGTCCTTCCTGGAAAACTTTGTGAGGTTTTAAGCTAATTTCTTCCTTATACTGTTTTCTATAGTGACACATATTAGTATAAAATATAAGAGATGTGTATGGAATTCAGCATGAGGTATGAAAAATTAGCAACCAAATAGAACTTTGGAATTTAAGCTCAAAAACTGTCATTTTCCTCATTACCCCATTAAATTCCCAGAATAATTAGCACCCAATACTATAATACACTGTTTTTAATAATACTAACTTAGAAATCATGAATTGAATACTACCACAGACTTTGAGATATATGACATAATAAAGTTTGTAGTATGTGTGTTTATGCATGTATGTGTGATGTATAGCACATACATAACTTTCAACTTCTGAATTTCATATTGACCTATAAAATTTTTGGCACCTAAATCACTTTTATGAGGCCAGGAGCAGTGGCTCAGGCCTGGAATCCTAGCCCTCTGGGAGGCTGAGGAGGTGGATTGCTTGAGCTCAGGAGTTTGTGACCAGCCTGAGATAGACCCCATCTCTACTAAAAATAGAAAAACTAACTGGGCATCTTGGCTGCTGCCTTTAGTCCCAGCTACTTAGGAGGCTGAGGCAATAGGATGGCTTGAGTCCAAGAGTTTGAGGTTGCTCTGAGCTATGATGATGTCACAATACTGTACTCAGTGTGACAGAGTGTGACTCTGTTTCAAAAAAAAAAAAAAATATATATATATATATATATGTACACACACACACATATATATATAATGTGCTGTTATTTTCTTATTTAATAGGATACAATTAAGTTGTGGTGCATGCTAATTAACTTGCTCAACAAAAAGTCAAAAACAATAAAAATAAGCTAGAATAAACTAAATGGTGAAATAAATTAAATACATTAATTCATACAAATATATTTTAGTATAAAAATAAAATAATCAAAATCCATTTAACATCTGAAACATGCCTGAACCTCAGTTCAGTCAAGATGTATCTATAAACTTAGCATAAACAATCTTCAGAATGTTGCCCTTTCTTTAGATTATTTCCGTTCTTGTATGTATGCACTTTTGTCAGATGACATATAGATGCATATTTAGATTTTTTACTACTACATTCACTGGTTTGGTTACCGTGTATTAATAACAAAGGGCGTGAAAGGTAGAAGACAAAATCGAGAGAGACAGAGAAAGAGAGAATGAGAACTAGGCAGAGCTATCATAGAATTTCCTAAACAGTTATATATTAAACTTTGTCATTCTGAGTTGTATTCTGAGTCTTTTAATTGTTTAACCAAAAAAAGCAAGTGTTCCTTTCTTAAGAGAAAATAAGGAAAGGAGAGAGAGAGAGAGAGAGAGAGAGAGAGAGAGAGAGAGAGAGAGAGAGAGAGAAATCTGACAGAGAAGCTCAGAGAAACAGAGATAAGAGCCCTAAAACCATCATCTGAACCAGATATCCTGTCGGCCACGTAGGATCCTTGTAAACTGTTCAAATCTTAAATATTTTCTGCCAAAGTATGATACAGTTTTTACTAGTATTTTAAAGAGTCTGGGTTATTATGGAGAGTCAATTAGACATTTCAATCAGGTTTAACATAATCAGACAGTTAGAATGATCAATTCTGGAGTAGGGAGGAAGAGAGATTGAAGACAGAGAGGCTACCAAAGTGTTTGTTTGTTTGTTTGTCTGTTTTTGATACAGAGTCTCACTTTGTCACCCTTGGTACAGTTCTGTGACATCATAGCTCACAGCAATCTCAAACTCTTGGGCTCAAGCAACTCTCTTGCCTCAGCCTCCTAACTAGCTGGGACAACAGACATCCATCATAACTCCTGGCTATTATTAGATACTGTGTCTCACTCTTGCTCAGGCTGGCCTCGAACTCAGAGCTCAGGCAATCCACCTGCTTGGGCCTCCCAGAATGCTAGGATTACAGATGTGAGCCATTGTGACTGGCTACCAAAGAGTTTTTATAACCATTACAGTCAAGGATGTTATCAGCTAGACTAAGGCATTGGTTCCAAGGAGGTGAAAGTGACAGGATTTAAGACACAATATTTTGGAGAGTCATAGGACAGGGAAAAGAATGACTCTAAAGTAATCCTTAAAATCTTGCCTTAAGAATTTGGTTTATGATAATACTATTTGAAAAGATGAAGAGCAAAGGAGATATAATATCTTTAAGCAAGGATAATGATAGTTTATTTCTAGGATACATTGAATTTGAAGTATCTGTAGCTGGTCATGGGAAGATGCAATAGATAGTTTAAAGTGAGTTCAGTAGAGGGAAGTCTTTGCTTTAAAAACATATATAACTTAGGAAGACAACAAAAGGTAACGTACTCTACAGTGAAATCTCAAAGACACCAGAAGAGATTTCCAAATTTGAAAGAAATTATAATATGATAACTGACGACATGAAAATATATAATACTAAGTAAAAAATAATTAAATCTCCTCTAGGATAACACCAATGTAAAAAGTATGTGGGTCATTGCAAAAGTTTTGAGATATGCAGAAAACAAGAAATAAAATCTGCATGGACAGAAACAAATGAAGCCCTCCCAGTCACACCCATAAGCCAAGCAAGCTGAAACTTGCACTTTGATTTGAGTAAATCAAAAAGGACACGGTTGACAGTTTTTCTTGGAAGTGAAATAATGGACCCCAACACAGTCTGTCTCAAAACTTTTGTTATGACCTACATTTATACATATAGAAAATATCTTTATGATACACACACAAAAAATTGAATTGTTGAATATCAAATATCTACTTCTTTTAAGAAATGTTATTTCTACTTCTGCTATATTATTGTTTGTCATTTTATTAGCCTTCATAAAAACATTCAACAAAAGAGATTGCCCAAGCTAGCTTAACTGTATAATATAACCACCTGTAATCTATTAGTGTCTATGAAGTTTCTTCTAATAAAAGCAGAGACATCACCTCCTAGTTATGCTTTCCATATTATAGGTCCCTAATTATCCAAGTGCATCTTCATAAAGAAGGCTTTCCAATCCTTTGATCATTCTAATTGGGCCTTTAAAAACCTCCTTTTCCTCCATCATAGCTTTGTAGACGTATAACCACCAGTTATCCCACAACAGTGTTTGTTCCTGACAAGGCAGAACTCATGTCCTGCGAGTCTTTTTACCTACATTATAGCAAAGTGTCTGCCACTAAGTGGTGTTTGACAAAGGTTGGTTAAATAAATAACTTTCTAATTATATTACTAATATTATATTATATTACGTAATATTATATTACGACAGCCCATGGATGGCCTTTCATATCACTTTGTCTTGAATTGGCATAACATAAGGAAACTATCCAGAATTATATTATTAGATTTACTATATACTATACTAGAATTTGGCAAACAATAACCCATGGGACAGAGGAGGACAACTGCACAGTCATTCTTAACACATTCTCAATGGCTTCTTTCATGCTGTCATAGTAGAGTTGAGTAACAACACACACACACACACACACAATCGCACACACGCACACACACACACGTCTGAAATTTTTTTCAGAAAATGTTTACCAACCCTAGATCCATATCACAAATGATATTCAGAGTGTTTGAGTGTTCAGTATTCACTTTTTCTATATGTATGTAGAATGTTTGCCCAAATAGCACAAATGTGTTTCTTCTTTGTGCTCACAACTTTGTGAAATACCCTGTAGTTTATCTTCATCTATAATACAGAGTATTTGTTTTTCTCAAACCTTAAATACAAAAAGAAAAGAAAAGAAGAAAGAAAATCACCGAATAGCTCTTTGACCATATCATTTATGGATATTTTGTATAAATGTCATTAAAGTAACAATTCCCAGGGAGCTCTGCTGTGATTATTTCAATTTCTATTGATGACAAGCAATTGTATATATTTTTAATTTACACAAAGAGCTTATCACATATTATCTCATTTATTTTGCACAAAATTTCTATGGCTGAAAATTATTTTTTTTTCTTAATAAGCGTAACTGTATACATTATTACTTTTGCTAAATTGAAAGACCACTCTACTTTGTCTTTCTTTCTCAAGGTAGAGTTCTAATGTAGACAATCTCTTTGTTTTTTGCAACATAGGATGAATAATAAAGGCTTCATATTACAGTTTTTCCTTTTCTCATTCCCCCACATATTCTTTTTAAAGGTACACATAACTCCAGGTAGTTTTCTGTAAGTAATATTTTCACTTTTTCCTCTTTGGTTATTTTCCTTTTTGAGAAAATAAAAATTTGAATAATAGTTGATAAATTCATAACAAGTTAAAAATTGTATTTTATTTGTATTTTTAGCATAAAAAATACTACTACCAGTCCAATTTATTCATAACAAATACAGTTACTAGTGGATTAGTTTTCTATTCTATATTTATTCCATCAGAGATAATAGGTACAGTTCCTTAATATTTCCATGAGTAGTTCTCAGTTAACTCTCAAACATTTCTGAAATACCCCACTCTCACTACCTCCGGGTTCCACACTAGCTCTCGACTGTGCACATCTTTAATCTCATGAGTAAAAAAAAAGTATCAAACTTGAATTTAAAGAAATTTTACTTTGCTTTACTTCAGGACTTCCTAAAATGTCTAATTTTCCTCCAGGTGGTGAAAATGAAATTTCCCTAGAAGGAAAATCTTGGAGACAATTTACAAGGGTGAAAACATGCAGCAGGGGAAACATAACAACTAAATACAAGTGTGGGTTCAGTCTTTCTTACAGAGAAAATAAATACTAAATACCTTTTATTTTTCTTTAGTAATGAAGCAATACTTAATAGTTATCTACTTTACATTGCACTCATCCTCTTTAATAAAATAAATCAGTGTTTCTAGAGATAATACATTGCAGTTGAGTCTCTGATGAGAAAGAAACATCTGTGCCTTCTGTTAAGAAACAAAAAGCACTGCATTGAAATGCTTCCTGATCCTCACCTTGTAACCTTTGGAACAAGCCTGGAATTCTCCTTTAGATGCTAAGTGATGTATTCATAAAAATAAACCATAACAATAATCTCTGCCGATTGAGATTTACAGTATAATCTGAACAGGTTAGGGGATAGTCAGGCTCCTTCAAAATGTCTATTAAGAAATTTGTTTAAAGTTATATTAAACCTCTTTGGACTCACTAAAGAGATCTTGTTAGCATTTCTGAGAGTCACCTCTGGTGGCAAATTTAAAATGCTTTAACCACATGGTTGGGTTGGTTAGTTATAAAAGGCACTTTTGCAAGGGGGTTTCATCCAGTGTCACTCCCTGAGCAATCTGGTCCACAGGAGTCATAAATAAATGAATTCCCCTTCTGCTGGTTTTACTTCCTCTCCTTAAATTTTAATTTCTTTCTGGGAAGACAAAAACCTCTTCCATATGTCTGGGTAAAGTTGCTTGGGAGGCATTCACACAGAGATAATAGGCACAGTCATTTGGTACATACTCTTCTCAGTAACTTAAAATCATGTGCAAAACATCCCATTCTCACTGTCTCCAGACCCCACATTCGGTCTCATTTGCCCCATCTTTAATCTCATGATTAAAACAATAATGTCACTGAAATTTGAATTCAAAGACATTCTTCCCCAATTTGCTTTGTCCTGGTGGTGTCTGCTTCCTTGCAGTCTCTCCTGGGTACAAAGCACAGTAATTAAAGACACAGTTCTTCAAGATAGTTACAGTGTGTTGATGAAAATAAGAAACAAATGGAATAGTTTCAAGTTTTTAGAGAATTTTTGCTCCAACAGAGAAAGAAACCTGTTGATAGCTGCATTTGCTAGAAACAAATTGTGCCAATTCTTGTGATATAATGTTGTAGAAATTAAATAAAGATGTTTTCTATTGTTTCATATCAACCCTTCTAATTTTAATTTTCACATATAGGAAAATTACCATGTAAAAAAGAGCAGATTAAGCAACAGTTAGAGCATTATCTAAATAACCCTGAGAATCACGTTAAATAGAAGTTCAACAAAAAATTTACAAACCTCATGAATAGATTACAAACCTTGTGTGTACAGGGGCAAGCTCTGTGCTGTGTGTTCTTATATGTGGTCTATTATGATTCATTAACTCTAAACTCCCAGCTGATGGCATCATGACACATGACTGGACAAAGCTTATCTTGCATAGGAATTTTTCTCAGTAAGACACATCACAGTCTTCTTATACTTAGGAACACTATAAGGCACTTCAGCATTATTTTTGTTTGAAATAGCAAAATCACAAAAGAAAAAAGCATAAAAACATGAAAATATGGCTCTAAATAGACTTCAAAAAAGATACTTGTAGTGTCTTTTAGTATGAGAGCTGAAACAAGAAGACAGGGCAGCACTTGATTTGAAATAATCTGGAGATATTTGTTATCAGGCAAGTCAAAATTTTTGCTACTCTTCACATGCTCACAAATGACTATGAAAGCACAAGGGTTGGTTAGGTGATGACAAATAACTTTGAATGAGTAAGCCGATTTTGCAGGTACAGATTCCATACATAGTTAGAATCAGCTGCAGGAGAAAGATTTTTAATATATTTATATATTTTATACCTCTTATTGTCATATATAAATATATTTTAGGGGTTTTAGCTAGAATGTATATATAATTAGAAAAAAAATAAAGCATGAAAAAATAAGGTTAAGGAGAAAAACAACATATTCATACAACTGGCACTATGGACTTATTCAAATAGGTTCCCAATTTGACTCTGAGGTTCTAGGTGTGTATAATTATATAATTAAGTCTGGAAAACACTAATATTGAAGGGGAAAGAAAAAGTATTCATCCAAATAAAGCCATTGAGCAAAAAAAAATTTTTTTTTTTTTTAAAAAGGCAGAGTCTCACTTTGTCACCCTCGGTAGAATGCCGTGCTGTCACAGCTCACAGCAAACTCGAGCTCATGGGCTTAGGTGATTCTCTTGCCTCAGCCTCCCAAGTAGCCAAAAATAAATTTTTTGCTTTCTTAATGTGTACTACTTTTCTGATTTATGCAGATGAAGTCTTGTTACCAAATTTTCTTAAGGGAATTAGTATGCTAATTCAAAAGGACACTCTGCATCTCAATAATCTATGAAGTTTCCTTTTTCAATAAATTTGTGAGAGAAAAACTAGTGCTATCGATACTGATAATTTTATTCTACCCAAAAATGTGATTCAAAAATCATGTAGAAATCATATCACTGAATTAGGGTTTTGTGAGAAACATAAAAGTAAGAAATTATAGGTATAGAAAAGCATGAACTGGCTTGGCGCCTGTAGCTCAAGCGGCTACAGAGAGCTGGCCTGTTCAGACTCAGGCCGGGCCTGCCAAATAACAATAACAACTACAACAAAGAAAGCGCCAGGCGTTGTGGCGGGCCTCTGTAGTCCCAGCTACTAGGAAGGCTGAGGCAAGAGAATTGCTTAAGCCCAGGAGATGGAGGTTGCTGTGAGCTGTGAAGCCACAACACTCTACCCAGGGTGACAGCTTGAGGCTTGTCTCCAAAAAAAGAAAGAAAGAAAGAAAAAGAAAAGCATGGGCTAAATCAGTGGTTGCTGAAGTAGGCCTGAATCTGTTCTTGAGTGCCCACAGAGCAGTGCACATCTGCACATCGATTTCCAACTTAGTATTTCGAATAGCCTGATGGCCTGTTGGGAATATTAACACTATTGAAATCAGCAAATGAGCAGGGATGCCTTTTCCTTAAAAAATCAGTTAAACATTTACTAGCATAACACTAAAATTCATAGTATGATAGTCTGTTTTTGACAAAATATATTCTGTTTTGTAAATAACAAATTGTTAAGATTCATAATTTCAACCTTCAATATATATTATAGACATAAATAAGTAAGGAAATATAGAGACTTCGATTCCACTGAGATTCTTTCTTTTCAATCATCTATTTTAGATTTCCTCTTACACTTCCAGAACATAATTTGCTTTCTTCTACATACAGTGTTGAAGGCTGTTAAAACTTTGATGTTCTAAATCATTAACAGCTTTATAAAATGGTAGATTAAAAGTAAAAGTCCTTATTCTGTTTTTAACTACAGACTAACTTAATCATTTTTCCTATAGTACCATCTTCTCATATAGGACCAATACCTATTCATAACAATTATCTAGATCTATACCTATAAAAGATACACAAGAAAGAAGAAACCATGAAGGTAATGTTGCATATTCTTATCCTTACTTTATTAAAATCTATGTTCTATTTTAACTTCTTTATGATAAAAAGTTACTTCAGTAAACACACTTTATTTACTTTCCTAATTTTCATAATTTTATTAATCTGGGAAGAAATCTTTACTTAATGTAGTTCTAACTCTATAATTTTACAACATCAAGTTGGTGACAGTATTTTTTCTTTGTAAAGAAAAATGTACATTTCAAAAAAATGTACATTTTCAAAAAATGTAACTTAACCATAACGGTAGTGTAATTTATAGTTTATAGAAACACATTATAAAAACACATCCGGGAAGAAATCTTTACTTACTGTAATTCTATCTCTATAATTTTACAACATCATGTTGTTGACAGTATTTTTTCTATGTAAAGAAAAATGTACATTTTCAAAAAATGTAACTTAACCATATCTGTACTGTAATTTATGGTTTACAGAAACACATTGATAATTAAGTGCCATCAGATATATTTCACTTTCCTTAAAAGGTTTTTATTTAAATCCAATCCTGTTCTTGCACTGGCATATGCTTTTTAAAGTTTTTATCTGATTTATTTTGGACACAATTTAAAATAGATACAAATTATTTCTCTCCCTAAAACACCTTGTTAACATATTAGTAATCGGTTAATGTGTGCTTAAACTAAGTTAGGTAACTAATATTTAATAAGTAGGTCCATAAGTTTAACACAATTTTTTTAATGGAAAAATAAATAATTATCCAAACCCTTATTTGTGTCTATGGTGTGGTAAGACATTTTTATCATTCATATGAATGTGTGTTTATATATGGGTTTTATAATGATATTGAATACATTGGAAACATTTTTTTCCATTCTTGAGATACTTTACTCAGAAAATTATGTTCCAACTCCATCCATGTAAACATAAAAGATGTAAAGTCTCCATCTTTTTAAATGGCTGAATAGTAGTCTATAGTATGTATATACCACAATTTGTTAATTGATGGGCATTTGGACTGCCCATTCATGACCTGGCAATTATGAATTGGGCTGTAATAAATACTCTGGTGCAAATTTCTTTGTAGTAAAATGATTTTTGTTCTTCTAGGTAAATACCTAGTAATAGAATTGCAGGATCAAATGGAAGATTCAACTTTTAATTCCTTAAGGATTTTCCATACTTCTTTCTATACAGGTTGTATTAGTTTGCAATTCCACCAGCAGTGCAGAAGTGCTCCTTTCTCTCTACATGCACGCCAGCATCTGCAGTTTGGGGATTTTATGATCTGGGCTTTTCTTCCTGGGGTTACATGATATCTCAAAGTGGTTTTGATTTGCATTTCTCTGATGACTAAAGACAATAAGCATTTTTTTCATGTGTTTGTTGGCCATTCGTCTGTCATCTTCAGAGAAGTTTCTGTTCAAGACTTTTGCAATCAAAGAAATGGGATTGTTTGTCTTTTCTCATTGATTTATTTGAGCTCTCTGTAGATTCTAGTTATAAGACCTTTGTCAGAATCATAACATGCAAACATCTCCAATTCTAAAGGCTGTCTGCTTACATTACTTGCAGTACCCTTAGCTGTGGTGAAGCTTTTTAGCTTGATCAAATCCCAGTGATTTATTTTTGGTGTTGCTACAATTGCCAGGAGGGTCTTCCTCATAAAATATTTACCCAATTCAATATCATCAACCATTTCCCATGTATTTTCTTCTAGTATTTTTACAGTTTCATGTCTTAAGTTTAAATCTTTCATCTAGTGAGAACAAATTTTTGTTAGTGGTGAGAGGTGCGGGTCCAGTTTCAGTCTTTGACAGTTCCCTAACAAATGATGATGGGAGAACACAAAATTTTTGAGTGTAAATAGTGACAACCTCAAGTAGTGACTAAGCCATTTCAATTCATTCTATTTCATTATAGTTGTAATCTCTTTTCCTGTCTAAACCAATTCCTTTCATTTCATTTTGTGTTGTTATATTTGAATGCTCTTAATATTTATTACATAAAGCCATTTTGTCTGAATTGTTTACAGATTTATTTTTGACTTTACAATTTTTGCATAAAAAATACAGAAAAATAATGAAGCTATTGTTTAATCCTAGACCTGAAGCCACAAGCTACCACGATGAAGTGCCCCGTGCATCTGGTGACACTGATGCTCTGTGTATTTTATCTCCAGATGTATACATAGAGGTAGACAAGTGTCCTGTAAATATAATAACTGAGATCTAGAATTTATTACCCTTTGGCTCCTCTCTGTCATCCGCAACCTGGCTGTAACTTCTTTTTTCAATTGTAAAAGGAAAGAGTTAACTAATGAGTGCTAAGCTTCCTTTTTTGACTATTCTGGTTCTACATTTTCAAGCCTTAAAAATATAGATATGGCCTATTAGAATGACACATAATTTCTCTTTTTTACATTTTTACCCTCAGAAAAAATGTGTATTTAACGTGTGAGTTTACATAATAGAAAAGGAAATGATTTCAAATCAAAATATAAAAATTTAGTTTTCTCTAATATAACTGCTGTGTGTGTGTTTGTGTGTGTTTTAGGAACTTAAATCTTTAGCATTAGGTCATAACTCGTGGCAAAATAAAAAGGTTACCCTCATGATTCAAAAACAGATTTTTTTTTTCTGTTTTAGTGAAAATCCTAAATATTTTCATATTGATCTTTAAAGAAATCCATACTCTATCTTTAAAAAAGATCAATATTGTAGAATAGGTAGCCAGAAGAATGACAAGATCATACTAGACAGCAGATTAGGCCATGAATAGTTTCCATTCAAGCAATAAAAGAATATCTTAGAATCCTTTTTTCTTTCTTTCTTTTTTTTGAGACAGAGTCTCACTTTGTTGCCTTTGGTAGGGTGCCATGGCATCACAGCTTATAGCAACCTCAAATGCTTGGACTTAAGTGATCTTAGATCCTTTTTAATAATTTTTAACATAGTGCTAGAAATTGGCATAATTACATTATTTTAATTAAATTGAAGACAACATCTAGTTTTAACAAAGTTTGGTGCTCATACTTTACCGATACTAAGAACTGAACTATTTTCTATAGGTATAAAAAGTAGGTCTTCTTCCCTCTCATTGGCCTCCATCACAATGACCCTTCTTTTCTGGAGGCAGTGCATTTTAAGAGGCTTTGAAGATTCCTTTTAGCATCAGCAAGAGATATTCTGGGCAGTTTAGTACAGTGGTCCTGATTCACTGTGCCAGGAAGCTGAGATGAAAGGGTGTTTATCATTTTCCTGATTTAACGTCATTTTCTGATTATGCTTTCCAATGATTACCTTCACTCTCACCAATTTCCTGTTAATTTTTCTTTCTTTTCAAGTTAACTGATTTATTTAGCACACTGAACTAATTTCTTGCACTCAGGCTCCATGAAAGCCCTACTTTGAATTAAATAACACTGTACATTAATTAAGGTCTGAGCAAATCTTTTAGAACCAACCTATTGCAATACCAAACAGCAATGGAAGAGAGATGGGATGAGGGGGGCAGAGGTCATTTCTGAACTGAGAATCTGCTTCAGTATCCGCATAAAAACTTTCATAAGCTGGAATATCAAGACGCAGCTGTGACTAACACTAGACTGAGTGGGGGTGGGGGATTTAGTGAAGAATGGTATGTTGTAACCTACCTGTCCGTGTACTGTTATTCCTCTTCAACAGATGTTTTGAAAAAACTTCATAGTATGCCTATTGATCATAATGCTAAAATATATGATGTTTTTACACTGATTTTCTCCAATTCACTTACTAGAAAACTATGATGACCATGCTTGCTCCTTCAGCAATGTAATTATATTTTTGAGATTTCCAAGAGAAAAATCTCTTCTTTATATGACAATAGTTGAGGTTCAAAAAGGACTAGAAATATAATTTGTCTCGGTCAGAAGAAATAGCCAGCAAAAACATCCTAAAGAGTATAGAAATCCAAAAGTCATTAATTTCAAGTTAGATCTGGTTTGAAAACTTTAGAGCTTTATTCAACTTTTACCAGAAAACCTGTGTTGTGGTTTACCTCTAAAGGTCATGGCACTCTATCTATAATTAGCCAAAATAAGTACTGTTAGAAAATGAGCAACTACTTGAGAATTTAGTACCATTCATCTGGTTAATGTTTAAATGAAGACATTATAAACAAATGTGAATTTTGCAATTTTTAAATTTTTATCCAGCTTTCTTTTTTTATTACTATTTATGTTCCTAATTATGATTTTGATAATCACAGCATTTTCAGCAGTGTAACTTACTATCAAGACTGGTAAGACATTACTAAACATAATATTTATAAGGAATTGGGAAAGCCAGTAATTTTTTGCCATCATTTCTTGATATTAAAAATAAGTCAAGGTTCTCAGTAATCTCTAAGTTCTCTTGTAGTTTTAAAATCTATGATGTTTTGCTAAACAAATAAACCTGATATCCTCCACATTTCTTAAATAGTCTTGAGTTAGTGCCAGCCAGCTGCAGGATTTTATTCAGAACAATGAGACTGAAGTGAAAGGACTCATGATGTCTCTAAATCGGTGCAGATACATGCATATGTCATTCAAGATAAAAACCAGTTTTTCCATTACTATAAAATATTTATTGTATTTATTTTACTACTAAATGTACAACTGTGGAAATGTTGGAAACAGCACGCCTGTTTTCGATCCAGCAGCAGACATGGTAAAATTGGAAATAAAAAACCTGTTACACGGTGCAGGAAACCAGGACTGCACGGAAATGCCTTCCCTATGAATAAAAGAGAGGAGGAGCAATTTACTTCAGTCAAACATATTCATTGATTATCAGTTTCATGCAAAGTATTTTGCTGAGTGCTGCCACAAACAGCACACAGTCTAACCTTCAAAAGTCTTAAAAATTGGTAAAAGGTATACAGCAAACATCTATGCGTTTCTTCCTCCATTAATTTATTCATTCTATTGAATATAACAGTATCTGGTTTTCAGCATAAATGTGAATTATCCTGGAGTTTTGATTTTATTTTTCTTAATATCAAACAAAGAGGAGTAGCTTTACATTCCCTTAAAAAAAAAAAAAGAAAAGAAAAGAAAAGAAAAAAAAGAGGCTCAGCGCTTATAGCTCAGCGGCTCAGGCGCCAGCCACATACACCAGAGCTGGTGGGTTTGAATCCAGCCCAGGCCTGCCAAACAACAATGACAACTACAACCAAAAAAAGAAAAAAAAAAAAAAAAAAAAAAAAAAAGCCAGGCATTTTGTGACAGGTGCCTGTAGTCCCAGCGACTTGGGAGGCTGAGGCAAGAGACTTGCTTAAGCCCAAGAATTTGAGGTTGCTTTGAGCTGTGATGACACAGAACTCTACCCACGGTGAAAAAGTGAGACTCTGTCTCAAAAAAAAAAAAAAAAAAAAACAGTCTATCTTCACAAAATATATTTTTGGTTATGTTGGATAAATTAAATAATCAGCAAGTATTTGAGTGCCCACTTTGTGTCTCATGAATCATATAATATATGTATGGTGCATACTACATAAATATTATTCTTTTCCAAGCATTTCTTTACCAAGGACAGCAACTTGCTTCCAATGTTTTAAAACTATTTTTCCAGGCAGATTTTCTGGTAGAGTTGGTATGCTTTGCAAAACCAACTATTTTAACAAAATATTTAAAAGGAGTTTTCTAAATATTGGCTTGGAGTAGTTTCTTATCTGACCTTGGCTAAAAATCAGCAAAATGAGTCAAAGTTGCTAGATTTGAATGTACTTACACCTGTACTTTAGAGTCATATAAGGCTTATCTTTAAATGCATCTAGTAAAATACACCCAAGCAGATTATATACACATATATGTGTGTGTGTGTGCATGCACACACATTTGCAGAGCGTTTGATAACAGTTGCTATTACTGGAAGAAATAATCATAAAAACTCTATTTCAAACATTATTATGTCCTAGTATATAAATATAGATTTTTTTTTTTTTTTTTTTTTTTGAGACAGAGTTTCACTATGTTACCCTGTAGAGTGCACTGGTGTCACAGCTCACAGCAACCTTTCACTCTTGGGCTTAAGTGATTCTCTTGCCTCAGCCTCCCACGTAGCTGGGACTACAGGTACCTGCCACAGCACCTGGCTAATTTTTGGTTGTAGTTGTCGTTGTTTGGCGGGTCCAGGCTGGGTTCAAACCTGCCAGATCTGGTGTATGTGTCTGGCACCCTTAGCCGCTGAGCTACAGGTGCCAAGCCAAATACAGAAATGTTTTACCCTTTTTATTTTTATTAAATCATAAACATATGAATCATTAATGCATGTATACATTAATGCATTTATGGGGTACAATGTGCTGATTTTATATACATTTTGGAATTTTTGAAATTCAAACTATTTTCCAAGATCAGCTTTTTTACTGACAAGCTTTGTCTGAAACTTCTTGTTGAGGAAAATCACTGCTGGATAGCATTACTCATAAACGATTTGAGGCCAATGGTTAAAATCAAAACATACAGCACTGAGCAGACTTTCATACGAGTTCACAAATAAATATAGTCCAATCAATAGTTTTTAAACTTTTAAATCAATTTTTTAATTATATCATGTAGATATTTCCCTACAGGAAAGTTTAAATGTGAAGTAGAAATTTAACTTTGGATAAAATCCCCAGTCTTTGTAGTTTCTTCTTTGTAATTTCACATTGCTCTAGGGAAGACTTGTTATTCTTTGGGTTTAAACTTAGCTTTTCTGTATTTTATCTGACACCAAAGAAAACTCTTATGTACCATTTCTGTGACTCAAGAATATTAGCAGGTTATACAGATCTGAATTTACTTACAAGAATAAATTGATATAATTTTGAAATAAAATTTTTCTCGGACAGTCTCCTTCCAGCAGTCTTTTCCTTTGAGTGTTATTAACTATATAGTTTTTATATTTCAATTAAAATTTTATTTAATAGCTATTAAGTGCCTTCTTATATTAAACTAGTAGAATCGAAATTAACTTTGGCAAATTAAACTGGTCCTTGTCTTCATGGAATTTACAAACTAATTGCAGGATGAAATAAAAAAATAAACGTGTATGTCATATGTAATTAGAAACTCTGATAAATGACTAGAGAACAAAATAATCAGAGCATTATATAAGCAAATAACAGAAAAAGTATTATGTAAGGTGGGATAGTCAAAAAAAAAAAATCCCTCTTTAAAATTACACTTAAACTTAAGA
Source organism: Loris lydekkerianus (assembly GCA_963574355.1). Classification (NCBI taxonomy): domain Eukaryota; kingdom Metazoa; phylum Chordata; class Mammalia; order Primates; family Lorisidae; genus Loris; species Loris lydekkerianus. Next base: position 31,165 of record CAUYPK010117803.1, read on the forward strand.
CCTCCAGGATGAAAGCAATCTACCCATTCATATGTGGTTACAGTGGGTAGTTGGGGAGAAGAGAGTGATGAAAAATTAACAGAGTTAATTGCATGAGCAAAGACACACAAATAAATAAAAAGCTTGGTGTTTTAGAGATATTGGGAGGAAGTATGACTGGGGCATGGCAATCAAAGTAGTGATGTATACGAGACATCTGGGATATATTGACAGAGTCAGAAGGTGATAGGTGGCATTTTAAGTAGGGCAGGGACATAAACTCTCACACTGTTTTTACTTTGGAGTGATGAGTAAGTTCTGCTAAAATGATGGAATATGACATTCCTTCCTGGTAGGAAAAAAAGTGGTAAAAACTGAAAGAGGCTGATGGAATTACTGATGCTGTGGGGTGCAAGGGCCCACCAAGACGTGGTGATTCACTGAACAGACTCATAGGACTGTGATCTCTACACATGGCAAACACACACAGCAGGATTAACAAAGGGGAAGGACAGGGGAAGGACCTGGAGAAGTCCATGTGTAGGCTGCCTATGCTCCTCTGGGGAGAAGCCAGGCCAGGATACCCTCACCCACAGTAGTGAAAGGTAATCACACACCAGTAATGTGTCTACCCAGGGAACCATGCTTGACATCAAGAATTCAAGGTATTTTTACGGAGGATGCTGTGTAGACCTAAATGGTTAACCACAGCTAATGCCGTTCTAGACCCCCAAAAGAAAGCAGATGTTCAGTGACCCATGCAGGCGAAACAACCTTAGAGGATCAAACTTTCTAAAGACTGAATTTTCAAGTGCCAGCCATGAGGCAACCTGCAAGAAAACCTTCTCCAGTCAACTGCTTCAGGCTGTCCCTGATAAGTCTTTTCTGCACAGCTGCTGAAATAACGATGAGTCCAAAACATCAGAGAAAGTACATTCAGAATTATATGAGTTGATTCCACAAAACTGGAGGTACTTCAACTTTTTCTGCAAAAGTCTGGTCAGAGTTCAGGCTCCTCTCCAAGTCTACCTACCTCCTCCACATATTCATCCTTCACTCTCTGCCCCCCTTCCCTCACTGAACTCTTTATTTCTTGAAACCCTGCAGCAATTATTCTTATAATATTTAATGCATTGTCACTTTTTTATTTCCCAATTATTAATGTTTCATTTTCATCCTAGATTATGAGCCTTTTCATGGAAAGGATAAATTTTTGTTTGTGGCTTTTCAATTCCCTTGCTGCCAGTAACTAAGTAGGCCGTAGAAATAATTGTAGGATAAATAAGTAAAAGAAATGAGAAAAATGTAGATCAAAAATTTGTGTTACCTTTGCATTTTTATTTAATTTTATGCAGTTAGAATATGTCAATTCTTAAACCTTCAAAAGGAACAAAATCATACTGACTGAAATCATTATTATGACCTATATTGCCCAAGATCACAATGTATAACATCGGTACACATTTTCATTTTCACAATATATTTTGCTTTTGATTAAAAAAATTCTAGGTAGGGGCTGGAAGTGATGAAGCAGAAGTGAGGGAGAACCGGGGAAGAGCCTGGTGCTTGGGCCTGGTTTGAGGAGGCAGAAGTATCCTTGGGACTGAGGGGTTTGATTTTGAGTGGGAAAGGGCCCCTGTGCTGGGGCTGGACCTTCCTCTCAGGAAGTTGATATTTTATCAACATGAAGATTAATCATTTGTATTTGGGAGCAGCAGAACTGGGGACCAATTACCCGTCACAAGTTTTATAAGCCAGTCACTTAAACTTCTATCCCATTTCTCTCATCTTACTAAACTTCACCTTCAAACTTGTCTTACCTATGGCATTCAGGAGGCAAGTGAAAAATTTTGTGAAAAATTACTCAGATGCTGAAGTAAAAGTCAGAGAAACAACTTCGAACAACCCTTGAAGTCTCTCTAGTTCTCTGATGTTAGATATCAGTGACTTGATGTTCAACACAGGTTCACTCTTGGAGACTATGAATATGCTGTGGCAGAGACTCAGTGACCGTGGGAAGAACTGGTATGTAAATCCCTTATCTCATTAAGAATGGATCAAAGAAAGTCACCCAGCATTGCAGAGAGGGGTTCTGTAATCTACAAGCACTAAGATTGTTAACACATTGATGAAACTGGAAAAGATCAAGAAAACTCTTCCAAGGCAGGGTTGAAACAAGAGCAGTGCAAAGACAGTCTGTTGCCTACACAATCTGTGTTGTCCCAGGAAACACTTCCATTCGAGATTAATGCTTGAAATCAACAGATGACCTGATACTATTTTATGATGAAAGTCCAAAGCCAGCAATACCTCCTTCCATTATCCCTTCAACTGCATTGTTGTCAGAAGTGGAACCAGAAGTTTGTAAATTGTTGGACGCAGACACTCTGCCAACTTCTTCAGAAAAAAGCCCATCTCTGCAGACAAGTGTGAGTTTGGGCAAGAGATCAGACAGTTCGAGTACCATTATGAATACTGTAACAGAAGACCCCTTGCAAATGCCTCTAGAAAAGCGATCAGCTGCAAAAAGTTTTGAAACATTGATAACTTTACCAGCATTTTGGTCATCAAGTAAAGGATCCTTAAATCACAATTTAAGGATCTCCAAGTCAGATTCTACTTTCCATAACCAGACCTCTGTTGGGACACTCTGTGTCTCTCCCTCTTTTAAAATATTTGACCCCACAAAGGAGATTGTGATCAGTAAGGACTGTCATAAATCAACACAATCCAGCATTGTGCAGTTGGATGATGAAAACCACAAGACAACCATGTAGGTTTCAACTACCTCTCAGGAACCATCTTCCTTTTCTACTTTATTCATGTCATCTCCTGATTCATCCTCTCCAGAGAAATCGGTTCATCTCTTACTCCCCAAACTGGCCAGACCTTCCTTCTAGACGTTGCCCCATCAACAGTTCTCTTTTGCTCCCTTTAAAGATGGAGATAGGACAACCAACATTCATCACCCCTTTGCTAGGGGCCCAGTGTCTCCTGATGAAGAGGAAAATGGCAAATCAACCACCTGGAAATTGTTCCAGATAACTCTGATTCTGCTAAAAAGACAAGTCCTGCATCCAGCAATAATTGGGTAGAGTTTTCCACCCAAGATGTAGACCACTTCACCTCTCCGTTCTGTTCTAGTTTTCTAACAACTAAAGGCCTACCCAGGGAACCTGAAGCAAACAATTCCATTATGGTTCTTCTAGGGGAGGTCGAGAGTGCAATAGTTTGACTCCATGAAGACCTGAGCACAGTGATACAGCAGCTTGGTGCCATCAGCAGCCATCTGGGAAGCAGCAGTGGGAATAGTCCACCAAAAAGCCAATTTCTGTAGGCCACCTTCTTCTCTGAGGGGAGCTCAGATCAAATCTAATCATCTCAATAGCCATTTTTGAGAGAACTCATGTAATTGGACTCCTCAAAGCTTTAAGTTAACATTTGTATAGAGTTGCATTACTATGGTAATGAGGCGGGGCGTGATGGTTCACTTTTCCCTTGTTAGGTTATTATTGAGTATCTTTCAAACCAATAATTTCATTTGAGTGGTTTATTTTTAAGGGAGAAAGATGTCTCCTTTGATAATTTTGAGTCTAGATAATAGTTCATTAGAAAGTGAAGAGAGTTTCCCTCCTCTGCACTTTACCTTGAAACAGGTTTAGCATTAGTGGAAGTTGTAGCAAGACCTCCCCCTGCAAATGACCATTAGAGAGCTCTGCTTCCTTGTTAACAAGCCTCTGCAGTGACCCAGGAGGTTTGAGTTTGGGGTATATGTTTCATTGTTCTCTTCCAAGTTTCAGGTTCTGCCAAACAATGGCCAGAAATCATTTTTTCCTTCTTTCAGATGCCACAATGTTGGGAGCTAAGTTGAAACAAGTAGGCCTGGGACAGTCTTTGTTAATGTATATTACAATGTGAATTCAAACACATTCTTTTTTCCCTTCCATTTCAGAAAGTATATTTGATGTTTTTCGTCTTCTGTGTATCTTTTTATGTCATTAAAACAAACTTTCAAATTAAAAAAAAAATTACTAGGTATCTTAAGAACAAAAGAGTTAACTTTATTTTCAAAGAGGAAATAACCATGTGGATAAAAATCATATTTAATTGTGCAGTTGGTTTTGTTATTATTTTACCTCCTGGTAGCAAAATGAGCATATTTATTATTATTTTAAACTTCACCAGCCACCCCCATGGTTTCCTGTGCTTGCTTATTTTGGGTTGTGGTTACAATTCCTACAAAAATGTTTACAGATCTCTTCAAGTTTCATACTACTTTGAGAAAGCTTATATCCTCTAAAGGTAAGAATTTGTAGTCTTGTCAAAAGTATAGAATTTATACTAGTCACAAAGTAGGGTAGCATGTTTGACAAGAACAATGAAGAAAATAGATTCTGTTACAATGAAATTAATCTGTATTTATCCTGTTTTTCATTGAAAGGATAAATAACAAGCCCTAAAATATAGTGCCTATTCCTAGCATACCAGATCTTGGGATTACCACTAAGTCTGTAACAATAGTGGTGGTGGACACATGACAATTAGGAAGTGGATTTCAACCACTAACCCATTCACAAATGTTACAGAAAATGCCTTCAGAAACAAACCATTGGTTTCCCCCCACAAAAGACTAAATGCATAACTGAGAAGCTAAAGATTTTTTCCTACTCAATTATGGGTAGAGAATCAGAGTAGTGAATAAACAGAAATCAAAGTGATCAATTTATTTACCTATACAAAAACAAAATGTCTAATACTTCCTCAATTGTTGATCACTTTTCTACTTAATTTTATGAACGTGATTTCAGTTGGTCTCTTTTTCTGTACCAGAGTTGCTTCATGTGCCTATGGTTAGCTGAATAGCACAACTGTTAAGAGCTAAGTAAACTCAGGCAGACTTTCGTTCAAATCTTCATTTCCTCTCTTACTAACTATACTTAAAAATTTTATGTAATCTCCCTAAACCTCAATTTCTTTATATTTGAAATGGCATAATGATACTTATCCTAATAGGTCTTATGAGAACTAGATATACCTGTATGAAATGTACAGCAGAGTATCTGATCTGGTATTGGTGAGTCCCAGATGTCTATTTGGTGCACTTGTACCAACATGTGTTGGGATTGAACTGTCTACGTCTGCAATAGATTGTGACATTTGTTGTATTTCATAAGTATTTGCCATTGTGGGATTAGCATCTGACTGAGGACAGTGCTGGATTTTTTTTTTTGTTTGTTTGTTTGTTTGTTTTTCACTTTTCTCGGCTGCAGCTCTGGCCAACTTTACAGGTTGACAGAAGGGAAGAGAAAATGGCAGTACTAAGTTCACTTCCCCTTCAGTCAAGAAAGCAAGTCACTTCCTCAAGGTCGCTGTAGATCCATGGGAGCTTCTGAGGGCAAGGAAGGCTGGGAATAAATTTTGGACTTCCAAGTTCCAGTGTAACAGCAGTAAGTAGAAGAGAGTTTGAGAATTTCTTCCAACTAGACAGATGGTGTCTTTTTCAGTTCCATACTGTTTGTTTACTTACCTTAACTTATTTATTCCTTACAACAACCAAGCTATAATTTTCATTTTAGAGATGAAGAAACCACAGCATACAGAGGTTAAATTAAGTTCTCAGGTCAGGTAAATTATCTCTGGTGGACTTCAAGCACAGTTAGCCTGACTTCAGTGTCTGTACCCTTGAATACCATGTTCTATTGGCATTCAATGAACAGAGTAATGACACTGTGTGCCAAGTAGTCACAGCAGAAGAAGGATCAGGTTCTGCTCATAGGATAGCAGGGACTCAAATGTGAGCAAGGCTGACAGCAGTAATTTTTGTAACAATTGAGTTTAATGATCAGATTCCTTTAGGAATTTAACTGTTATTCTCTACTGTGGTTCTTGAATGGTTGCTGAAAATATATTTTCAGAATATGACCTGTCCTATGAGAAATTTTATCTGTTTAAGGGAAAAAAAGAAGAGTGAATCTCAAAAAGAAGATGTCATTAAAAACTCGAAAATTTATGAGATGTATTAGACAACTATGTTAGTACTTAAAGATATTTTAGTGTAAAAAAGTAAGATTGTAACAACAGAGATATTAGTTTTCATGCCTCCCTTTTCTTATAAACAGACACACACACACACACACACACACACACACACACATGCTGCCTTTGCACCTAATTGTTTGAGATGAATTTAATTTGCTGCATTTCCTTGTGCAACATTTAGCACACTCCTCATTTTATTTTTTATTTAGAGTGATAGGATAAGTAAGGTAGGACCAGTACCAGTTCTCAGTTGCTTTGTAACAGCCTATGCAAACTTAGTGGTTTAAACACTATTCATTCATTTTGCTCATGATTCTGTGAGTACAGCAGGGTTTCATGGAGTCTTCCCATCTTTGGTAACATGCGGTGTCAGTTAGGTAGTTAGGGTGACTCTGAGCTCTTAGCTTACTCAAAGATGTCTTATTCACGTGGTCAGCGGGTAGATATTAGCCAGTGCTTTGGAGCTTCAGCTGGAGACTCATTCCTTCTATTCCTATGTCTCTGCATATGCACTGGGCTGATTTTCTGCAAAGCAGATGGGCTCTCAAAGTGGGTGTCCCATATGAGTCAGTAATAAGCTGTATTGTCTTTTATGGCTTAGATGTTATAATTTCATTACTATGCTGTATTTTATTAGTTTACATATACCGTATTCTATGTTCATAGACTTCATCTTCTGGTAGAGAAACAGAAGGGATATTGATGAACATGTGGGAAAAGAACCAAGTTGTAGCCATTCTGTGTTTCTTTTGCAGTTTCTGGCTGGGGCTGGGTTTGAACTCACCACCTCTAGCATATGGGGCCAGCACCCTACTCCTTTGAACCACAGGGGCCACCAACCCCTTCTTCAAAGTACTATTAGACATAGGTACAGCAGATGCTTCTAAATCAACATTATCTAGAGCTTCCACTGATTACTTCCCCACCGATTCACCTAATATACACACTTCATCCTGCTTCTCAAATTTGTTTATTGAAATCACTTTCCATCAAGATGTTCAACTGTGTTCTTTTAAGAGATTACAGACACTGAATAGGTAGTTTAGACTTAGTTATATGCAGATGTAATATTAAAAATGTTTAATGGCTGGACTGGTCAAGCCCTGACCCATCAGAATGGGAACCAGCCATATACAATCTCAGAAGCTGCATAGATGTAGATTGCTTGAATGTTAACTCTGCTTATATAAAATAATTTCTTTGGGAGACTGTGTATCTGTTTTAATGTATTTAATGATATTATAAATAAAACAATGAACTCCCATTCTATAATGTTGACTACATTGATCATTAAATTGATATTCAATTCATTAACAACTATATAGTGGTGAGCCTGCCATGATCCATTTAATTTAAAACTATAAAAGTCTCTGGCTTAGAAAAACCTTAGGAGGCATACAGCCCAATGTGGTTCATGAAAAATAATAATTTCTTGATAATCATTACTATTAACACCTTTTACTCTATGAAAGCGGAAAATGTGGAAAGGCACATGCAAGGAAATACTTTGTATTCCAATATGGCGGAGATAACATGTAAGAACATGAGAACGTCTGGTAATATGTTATTATGTAGGTGTATATAATATAGAGACAAAATTATCTAAGGAAAATTCTAACATGACAAGTAATGTTTTGTAATAATTTTAATAATATACTCTCAGCATATTCTCATGCTATTACATATGTTTCTAAAAAGCTGTCTGAATTTATAATGGTGCGTCATGTTTTATGAAACAAATTTCCTACATCAAACATGTTTCTTTCCAAAATTTTACTTTACTAATAAAAATATTCATTATAACTATACCACCAATCTGATATTCATTCTAACTATACAACCAATCTGACATATTTTGCCATGTGATATGTGCACCTTGTTGCCCAATTTTTGAAGGAAAAATAAGCATTCATAGTATTCATGGGCAGTCCTAATTCCATATCTATATATGTTTTAAATTCTTTTGCTTATCCTTATCCATCAAAAGTATAACTCTATGTTAAATAATAAAAGCTAAAATTCCTTTATAATACCAAAAACAAGAACCCCAAAACAAAAATTTGAATTAAGAAATGAACATGAAAGATTTTTTCCCTGTAAGTTTGGCCCCCAAACTGAGAGGGGTACATTACACATAACAAAATATGGTAGGTAGATTAATAGCATAACAAAGTGACTATAATCAACAATAAGTTAGTGTAGACTTTAAAATAACTAAAAATGTAGACTTGGAATGGTCTTAACATGAAGAAATGTTAAATGCCTGAGAGGTGATAGATATCCCAATTACCCTGATTTGATTAATTCACATTATAATCCTGTATGAAAAAATTACATGTACCCTGTAAAGATATAAAACTATTATGTATGCATAAGAATTTAAAATAAAAAAAAATTAAAAATAAATAAAAATGTGATAGGTATTCTAATATACATTTTTGAATTTCTCCTCCATGGAGTTTTCTAAAAGTAAGATATTCATTTGGGCATAAAGTAAATTTAGCTATTAATTTTATGGATAAATATGACCTAATTGCTCCTCATAAAGTTTAGAACAATTTAGACTTCCATCATACATGCGTGAGGACAGTTCACCAAAGCTTCCAAAATGTAGCTATTGTTTTCATTTACTGATCACTAAAAATGCTAGTGACATGTCCCAAATCACAAGATTCTAGTTAGTTAATAATATTGCTGATTTTATTCTAAACTTATGTATGCAAATATATTAAGATAATTTGTATATTCATCATTTTAAAATTTCAATTTTCTCACAAACTACAGTATCTGTTATAAAGGAAAATAATGTATAATTAAAAAAAAAAAATTCCTTCCCCGTTAATTTAATGTCCTTTACCTTTTGTACAAAATTCTAACTCAAAATTATGACTTCTACAAACTGTACTCTTTATGTGCTCTAGCTATTTTTGTTCCTTTAGTAATATATGTTAAAGCTTATGTATGGAACTATAGATTTTTAGAGACAAAGTTTGTAATAGTCATCCATTTGTTTACAGTTGAGACTACTTTTCTTGAAGAAGGTGTGTATCTTGTTAGACTTAACCCTTGACTTAAAGAACCTCATCCCTAGAATAATTATTTTTAATTGTTCCTCGTTTTTCTAATCTAACATTATTTGATTAAAATTATTGTATTATAGAATATTAATGGACTTAAATATAAAGGTTAAGCTCTTAAAAAATTCATAAGTAATATAATAACTACTTACTATTATTTATTTATGAGTTCCAACATGCCAGGAAACACATTAAGTAAACACATAATCCTGCAGCAACCTTGCAAGGTGGCCGTGGAAACTAAGAGTTTTGGCCAAGGTACACAGCCAGCCAATAACCAGCTCTGAATAAAGTCCACTTTTGCCTGGCTCCTAGTACTAAAATTTGTCAAAGAACCCGGACACATGTTTTACACTAAAATCCAATTAAATCAGCTGACACCTGTATAAGACTGAAGATTTTATACATACTTTATAAATAAAGCATTTGACACACTCAATGCCTTACATGTGTGTAATGCAACTGTAACAATTGTGAATTCAATAAATGTCAATGGAAACTGAGTTTGCCTGAAAATCAGGAGGCCTTGGTCTCCAAGTTACATCTCTTACTTGCTAGTAGTATGTCTTTATGTAAATTAGGATATTTATGGGCATTGAATTCCCCATTTTAAACTGCAGATTGAACTAAGTGATCCTTGATTCCATTTCAACTATTAATATCTCTCTGTTTAACAATCTCTAATATTAAAGTTGAAACTAGGAATATCTCAATTACATTGTGAATTGCCTATTTATGTAACCTATGATTTTTATATTTCCTCAATGTGGCTTTATAATCAATTTATATATTATGCATAATATAATCAATATTTTAGTCAGACTTTTTCCCACATCTATAATTTCTTACATATGTCCTCCATAACAAGAGTAGAAATCATAGTTCATAATGAAATTTTTATTTGTATTATCTAACTCCTTTCTTTCAGTAAAATAATTTGTAAATAGTGGAAGCGTGGTTTGTAAAAGTTAGAAAATTAGAAAATTTCAATTTATATGCTGGTATAAGACCAGCATAAAGAAGAAATTAATATAGAAATGAATTTTTTAAGTTATTTTGCTATGTAAGGTATCTATATAACAATATTTTCAGAAAGAAAATAAATAGTACCAAGTGTTTTATTATCACTCCCTAACACAAAAGCAAACAGAAAAATGAAAATTACTATATACCCAGTAACAATAACCCAATACCACAGTATGAAAAATATATTTATAAATAGATTAGAAACTCTTTGCTCAAATATTTTTTGTCATTTTATTTTATAATCATTGTGGTTTTACTAAATTTCAATTACAAATACAGTAAGTTTATTATAGGTTACTCCTTTACATTTAGAAAAGATAAAATAAAAACTAGTTTCAGATTCCTTTACATCATCAAATTTAAGATTGTAGTTATCTTCCTCTGTAAAACAGAAACATCTAAAAATATACATTTAATTAAGATCATTTTATTAATTAAATTTTATATTCCTACTCCACAGTGTCAGCTGTGAACGGTGACTGTCTTCCAAAGGGTACACTACAGTAACCTGGGCAAAAAAGAGTAACTTCACAATGCACACTTACTACCTCAGCCAGGCAATCAAGATTCACATCAGCAACAATAAGTCATGGTGATAGCATGCACCCTTGATATGATGTGATGAAATGGTACTTCACTTTCATAGTTTTCCTCCCCAGAATTCACAATTCTAGTTTATTAATCAGAACTGTATTTTTGGAAAGATGTTTGGACAACACTTAGAGATCTAAAAGTAGACCTGCCATTTGATCCTGCAATTCCTCTACTAGGTATATATCCAAAAGACAAAAAAAATCACTTTGCAATAAAGATATTTGAAACACATTGTTCATTGAAGCTCAATTCACAATTGCCAAGTCATGGAAGAAGCCCAAGTGCCCATCAACCCATGAAGAGATTAATAAATTGTGGTACATGTATACCATGAAATACTACACAGCCTTTAAAAAAGATGGAGACTTTACTTCTTTTATGTGTACATGGATGGAGCTGGAACATATTCTTCTTAGCAAAGTATCTCAAGAATGGAAGAAAAAGTATCCAATGTACTCAACCCTACTACGAAACTAATTTGATCCTGTAAGTCATATGAAAGCTATAACCCAATTATAACCTATGAATATGGGGAAAGGAAGGGAAGGGGAGAGGGAAGGATTGGTGGAGGGAGAATAATTGGTGGGACCACACTTACAGTGCATCTTACAAGGGTACATGTGAAACTTACTAAATGTAGACTATAAATGTCTTAACACAATAACTAAGAAAATGCCAGGAAGGGTATATTAACCAGTTTGATGAAAATATTTCAAATTGTATATAAAGCCAGCACATGGTGCCCCATGATTGTATTAATGTACACAGGTATGATCTAATTAAAAAATGAATGAATAAATAAATAAATAATTAAAATAAAAATAATCAGAAAAAGAATCAGGATAATGAGTTGATCGACATTCTATCAAATACTTGATTAGCACTACCCCCAAACTGAGTAGGTTGGTCAGAAACAAGGAAAGTCTGAGAAACTGTCACAACTAAGAGTAACTTAAGAGAAGACATGACAACTAAATGAAATACAGCCTCATGGATAGGCTCTTAGACCAGTAAAAAAAGGGTATTAATTTAAAAGAAAAAACATGAACACAGAATTGACTGTATCAACATTAGATCAATAATTGTGACAAATATACCATGTTAATTCCACATTTTAACAATACAAAAAAAAACATGTGATGCATATGGGAGGTTTTTGTAGTGCCTTCACAAATTCTCTGTAAATCTAACATTCTTATAAAATAAAGTTTATTAAAAAGGAAAGACTGTAGGCTATGTATTTTGAGGGCATTCATCAGTACTTAACAAGTTGTAAATAAACAATATTGCTAGAAATTTAATGGTTTTCAGATCTTATCAAAGTCACACATTTTTAAATATATACTTCAAATGAATAACTTTTGTAACTAATTATTTTTGTAATTAAAGATTAATAATAATGTTTATTTATTATAAACTGTACTGAAACCCAGGTCTGACTTCCAAATGTATCATGAAAAGAGTGTGAACTTGAGACTCGTTAGATCTGGACTCAACCCCTGCCTTACCACCTTTGAAATAATTCTTACTTTTTCTAGGTCTTCATATTCCCTTATGTAAAATGGGAAAACAAATTCCTTTATTTAGTAATTGTTGTAAGGATTACATAACATAATCTAGTCCAAAATATTAGCTCTGTTCTATTTCGGATTTCCAAGCATTTTTTTTTTTTTTTTAATTTTTACTTTTTCCTTACTTTTAGGATCTTTTTTACTCATATTCTTTCTATTTTAACAAAACCTGCTTTTAGGACCGTGATTACAGTCCTAAAGTCCTATAAAAAGTTATTGTTATATTTTGTAAATTTAAATCAATACTTACTCTCACCAGGAGCTATTTATGTACTTAAGACTTATTACTGTTTGAGAAATGAAAGTTATGCCCACCTGCATACATTTTAACTTCCAATAGCAGCTAATATGTGGAGGGTGAGGGTCTTGTGCTGATAAACTAAACTTGAAAAAGGTGACTTGCAAACTATTACATTTTTTTCTATCTCTAATACCTAATAGGAAAGCAAGAATACTGATATTAGGATTGATGTTAATAGTTTCAATTAAATTCAGGCCCACAAATATTACTTTTAAAGAGCAAGCAAAGCAATTTAGAAACTATGCTAACATTTCTTAGGTATCTAAAAACCAAATATGAGATAAATAATGTATCTTATTCTCCCAATGAAGGTCATTTATTTTAAAATCATTGGTATATTTTACTAACATGTATCAAATTTCTGAAATACTTAAATTTTTTAAGTCCGTGAATGTCCTCCCATTCTCTGCCAATTCCTCAAGGTTGTACTGTGGCACTGACTTTCCTCATAGCCCAGAAACCCAATGCAACAAAGGGGCAGGGACAAAGAGATAAATCAAAATTAGAGCACTATATGAATCCAATCTAAATTTTCTTCCTTGAATAAAGAGAAAAAGGATATGTTGAAGCAATTATTGAAACACCAAAAGACCATATATGCAAAGCAGGTACACGATAAAGAGAAATACCATTCTTAAAACTCTTCTTATTTTATCTATCTTCATTATATCCCACTTATAACAAAATCTAATCTAAAACATTGAGAATGTGATGTTTAAAAATTGTATTTAAAGAATATTTTCTGGATGGAGAATATTTTCTGGATGGAGAGAGGGTCCACATCTAGGGTGCATCTTGGAAGGGTGCAGGTGAAGTTTACTAAGTGTAGAGTATAAGGGTTTGAACACAATAATTAAGAAAATGCTGTGAAGGCTATGTTAACCAGTTGGGTGAAAATATTTCAGACTGTATGGAACCAGCACATTGTACCTCATGATTGCATTATTGTACACAGCTATGATTAAATTTAAAAAAGTAAAAATTAAAAGGAAACTGATTATAGAAAAAAAGAATATTTTCTTAGATTTATTTTCTTTTTCTTTCCTTAAGCTGAGTTTTATAAAGACTACATAAATGATTTCAAAAAATTAAGTAATTTAAAATAATTTCATAGACAAAAAGTGCAATTATGCCTATTTATAAGATTTTTCTTTTTTCTTGTATAAATCTATTAAATATATACACTGCCATTTGTATTACTTAACTTTCTTTGACATAAAGTGAGTTATAATCTCAGGACTAGATTGCAAAAATAATTTGTCTCCTCAGCAATTAGATACACGTGTTGCTCCATTCATCTATATATGCTGTAGATACAAACACGCATATATACATAGTGTACCAAAAAAAGTATACATATTTTAAGAATGGAAAATATTGCACTAACTTTGTAATACTGAAGTTACATTTGACTTCTGCAATTACAAGAGAGATAAGACACACAAAGGTAGGAAATGATATCAGTATATATTGAGTATTACAATTTCAATAGTTCTTTTCCTTTCTTAAAATGCGTCAACCTGTATTTGGCACCGTCTGTACCTTTCAGAGTAAAGGAGTTTGCTCAATAAGGTGCTCTGTAGATAGTGAATGTGCTCTGTTCAGTGTCCGTTTCACAATGTTCCACCTATGGAACATGGAGATGTGTGCCGTGGAGATGAATTTGGAATACATCTGAGGGGCTAATTTCATTTAGGGCAGTTCTAGTTCTGCTGATGGCAGAGAATATGATGTCTGATTAGCTTTATGCCAAGAATAATTACAAACTATATCTGATGACGATAATAGTAATACAACTCCTTCAAAGCTTTGGAGAGCAACAAAAACAGGCAGAAACTCCAGCAATCACCCTTGCAAGAGGGGAAGAGCGCTCAGTGAGATGCACAGTTAACTGGTTTTTCTCCTAAGAACACTTCTCAACATTCACTTTGCAATGATTTTATGCCTCAGTGGCCGGAGGCTTGATAAATAGACGGCCCCACATGCCCAGAGCTTTTGAGGGTATGTAAACCAAAGAAGAGATTTCTGTAGCACGTTGATAGATGGTCATTGTAGACAGTGGCCTGACTGTGCTTTCTAAGGAGAGTTTACGTGGGCACAAAGAACAGTGAACACTAAAGATTTAGATGTTGTTTTAATTTAATAATAAAGCACAGAGATTTACAATCAGTTAATGTGAAGGAAAACCGGGAGTTAAATAATCTTTACAGTGCAAAACCAAGATTAAATGACAAAACAATTTTTATAGAAACAATGCTAAAAAAATTTTTAAAATACTAAAACCATATGTACCTCCCTATATCTTATAGCTGAGAATGTTTCCATGTTATTAACTAACTTATTAACAAGTACATTTGACTATTTAAGACACTGTGAAATTGGAAGTTAAAAATATTTTGTTCTGCTGACTTCTGGTTTTAGCTCTGAAATAAAGAGCTTGCATAGTTGAGGGAGAAAGAGACATGAAAGACATTTAGCTCAGCTGCGTCCAACTCATTTTCTGCTGGCTTTATCTGTTCATTACAGAAAGAGGGGATTAAAATTTCCATCTGTAATAGTGAATTTGTCTGATTATCGACTGTGTTGTTAGGGGCATACACATTAAGTTTTGTTATGTATTTTTGGAGACTCAACTCCCTTAACATTGTGTAATGCTCCTCTCTTATTTCTGATCATTTTCTTTGCTCCAAAATTTACTTTGTCTGAAATTATTAAATAATTATTAAATAATTATTAAATAATTCAACCACTCCAGCTTTCTTTTTGTTTTGGTGAACATTATTTTTTTTTCTCCCTTTACTTTTAACCTATCTGTGTCTTATATTTAAAGTGAGTTTTTGGTAGATGATGCACAAATGAGTCTTCTTTTAGCTTGATGCAACCATCAACCAAATGGATCTAATTGTTATTATAAAATTCTCCAACCAGATGCATAGCACCTGCTTCTCAAGCTCACATGGAATAGCCACCAAACACAAGCACATGCTAAATCCTAATACATCTTTAGGAAATTAAGGAATAAAATTCATACAAAGAATTATTTTCAAACCACAAGAATTTAAACTGGAAAGCAATAACAGAAATATAGAAGTTAAAAACACACTTCCATGAAGGCAATTAATGGGCATAATTTTCTAATGAATAACAGACAAGTCTGAAAGGCTATTATTTAGGTATTTTAATATCCTTTTTTAAAAAATACATTACAAAACATATCAGTTTATGCATTTTTGAATAACTTAGTAAAAGCAGAGTAGGCTGTCTCACGTTATTCATTTATAAATGTAACTATCTTGGAATCACAACTGTTTCCCTTATGAATTATGTGATTCAAATTAGTAATTAATTCTCACATTTTTGTAGATTGAAGTAAAAATATTGACTAAAACTTTTAAAGGACTCAGGTATTTTAAAATGTTCTTATTGATTGACTAATATTTCTATAATAAATCATATTATTTCTAAATCTAAAACCTACAATACCCTGAAATGATCTGCCTCCTTGTCTCCCCTGAGTTTGATAAATTCTTAGATCATCTAATTGCTTAGTAATAAAAATTTTTCTTTAGCTTCTCCCTCATATTTATTTTTCTATTTCATCATAGCTACTTCCTAATGAATACTTTGGGATGTTCACAAGATGTATACAAGGTATTAAAAGAATGATTTTCTGAATTAAAAATTTTTGAAATAAAATTAAAGCAGAATGAGAATTTGTTTTCCTTCTCAGCAATCTGAAAGATAGTCATTGCAGATGGGGATTTTTAGACTGAAAGAGCACACATATTATTATTTATACAATGAAAATACATAAAATATCCAGCTCCCTGAAACCTTGAATTTACCCGTTAAGAAATACTAAAAATTCTTTAGATGGTTTTTAAAGAGTCACCTATCATTTCTTATTTTAAAATTCTCTAAAATATTATTTCTAAGGGTATGCATTACAAGTAAAACTATTTTCTTAGGCATTTCAATTCTAAGGCCCTAGTTAAAGTGAGATTTTTGGTACCATGGCAAAATATATTTTAACTCAAATTCCTCTATTAAAGCCAGCTGGCAGAAGTAAGGGACAAGCTAAAAACATAAATCTATCATTTGCAATTGGCATAATCACCATTCTTGGCACAGGAAAGTCTTAACATGTTTATATAATTATCTTTTCATACACCTTGAAATTAATTACCTTCCACTGAGATTTAAAACTAAATATAGAAGCATTGCACTGAGCTATGTATACCAAGACGTATTTAAGAAAATATCTAGTTTCTTTATATCTTGTTGGATTCTAGATCTGTTTTCTGTCCAAACGAAGTTTCATTATCATTTATATATATGAAAATATTTTTCTCCAGGTCACATCAGAATGGAAGGTATATACATGATTCCATTAAAAATAATGAACTATAGGGTGGCACCTGTGGCTCAAAGGAGTAGGGCACTGACCCCATATGCCGGAGGTGGTGGGTTCAAATCCAGCCCCGGCCACCAAAAACTGCCAAAAAAAAAAAAAAAAAAAAAAGAACTATACTTTCTTGTTTTTATATATGTTTAGTTTCATAGGAATTACAGCTCTTAGAAAACTCACATAGGATTTTCTTTCTATTAATGGGTGGATATGTTACATCAAATACTAAATGGAGACATTTTCTCCTTCAATTTGAATTATTACTAGAAAGATCAATGAAGGCCTTTGCTCACTGAGAATTTACTACATTTATTCAGTTAATTTAGTGAATAAACATTTGTTGAGGTCTTACTGTATGTGAGACACTTTTTTTTTTTTAAGACAGAGTCTCACAAAAAAAAAAAAAAAAGAGTCTCACTATGTCGACCTTGGTAGGAGTGCTGCGGTGTCACAGCTCACAGCAACCTCAAACTCTTGGGTTTAAGCAATTTTCTTGCCTCAGCCTCCGAAGTAGTTGGGAGTATAGGTGCCCATCACAACACCCGGCTATTTTTTGGTTGCAGTTGTCATTGTTGTTTAGCAGGCCCAGGCCAGGCTCGAACCCACAAGCCTGGGTGTATGTGGCTGCACCCTACACACTGAACTCAACTTTTTATATCCTATGTTTACAGTGCAGAATAATGCAAACAGAAATCCCTGCCCCAATACAACTTAATTTCTAGTGGAAAATACATGATTGCCAAAATAAACAATTGTGTGTGTATATGTGAGAGAGAAAAACTATAAAGAAATATATAAAAAAAAAAAACTATAAAGAAAGCAAAAAGGAAATGAGCACAATGGACAAGCAACTGCATCATTTTCATTTCTGAGGCTGACAGAAATGTTAACATTGGCTTTTGTAACTATTAATCATACAGTAATGGGAGATACAGTTAATAATAGTTATAGTTTTGAGGAGTTGTTCATTGTATCTCTCTCTTAAAGAGTCATGATTTACACAGTAAAGATGGATTGTACCACCGAATTCTAAATTTCGAGAAATAGAATTTTTTTCTGTTTCATTCACCAAACTATTTCTAACATGTATACGGCTGTGTTGAGCATATCTTAAATATATCCCTATAATAGACAGATAGGTTGAACTAATGCTAATGATGTCAACTACAAAATCTGAAATTTTATCTTGTTCTATAGGTTGAGCCTCTCAGTATTTTTGATATATTCATCATCTCAGACTTTACCACATAGCACTTTCATCATTATTTTGTAAATGAAATGAAGTCCTCAAAGTCCCAAAGCAGAATTAGATTTCCAGGAATCATTTACTTGGAATAGTCTAGAAAACTATTTGGGATACTAAGAAATAGACTTGTAAGTTTAGCCCTCCAAATCAAGCTGAATAAATGTTGTCATCTTCCATGTTACTGACTAAAACATGTGGATTTTACTTGTAACATAATGCAGAATAACATTAAAGAATACTCCAGTTAATCAACTGTTGAGAGACAATTCCATGCAAGCGTTTGTGTACATCTTGCAAGGACAAGCACCAATAGCCTGTGTTCTGGACTGTTTTTTTATGGTTGTCTATACTGTGAAGAGCTTAGGAAGAAATAGTGTTTCCATCTTGTGTGTAGAACATATTTTTTTCTTTGCTCTTACTGGGTTGTCAAACATAATAAAGATAATGTTACCTTATAGGGCCAAGGTCAGACAGGTTTGTAATGATATAAGATTCAGGTTCCCTAAGCTTGGGATTCCTCAGCGGTGACACTGACCTACCACACACGATATATCCACCTGCACCCATTTGTGTAACCCTTGAGTGACATGGGAGTGATGAGAGCAAAAACAAACATAAATGGCAGACGCTTAATAGTCCTTGACACCAACATTTCATTTATTAAGAATTTAAGGAAATTATTTTCTCTGTATCTAGTAGTGATACAATTAAGTTCTAAAAGCATCGGTTTGGGTAGTCCATTAATGATATTTCATTTTGTTCTAAGGTCTTCAGAAAAAGACTTTCTTTGTATGTAGTTCTAATTGCAGGCTACGAAGATCATTCCCCATGGTAGGAATTCTCTGGAAGGCCATATAGCTTGTACCAAATATAGCCAATTCATTTAATTAATATTAAAGTTTATATTAATTTTACTTCAAGTTTAACTCATGTTAAATAATATCCTCAGAATATAATTGTACCTACAATATACTTATTATACTGTTTTGTTAAATATACAAATCTTTGAGTAGAAGATGGAAAGGAATTGGCTGGGATGTAAATAAAGTATGAGGAAGCTGCAGATGTAGCACAAGACAGGCAGCAGGTGGTACCATTGATGCATGTTGCTAATTAAGGCCAGAGAGACTAGAATTGGATATTAGGCACTCATAACATGATGGGACTCTTGCGTGTCTCAAATTCAAGTACACGGAAAGATGGAGTTGCCACCTAAGTGCCAGGGGCTCTGCGCAGAGCTTTATCTCTATTGCTCACAGTAGGAATATAGCAGTAAAATCATAGGAGTCATTCTGTCTCTGGAATCAGAATAAATTCCAGGAATTAGCAAGCAATTTAAATGGAAGCCATGGTAATACCCAGATCATTATCATTAGTATTAAATTTTTTATGACACCTGGTCATAGAATAAGTGCTCAATTAATATTATGTACTTACCTATATATTTTTATATTAGTACAAGCATATCTTTTTCTATTAATGACATATGAAATCATAGATTGCTAACTCCTCATTTTAAAGGAGAAGAAAATAAAGCTCAATGAAGTTAATGAATTTGGCTTAGTATTGGCTTTAAACATTGAACCCAGATTTGTGATTTCTTTATACCATAACCAGTCCAGCTGGACAAACAGAACATGAATTTGGATATAATAATAACTGGTACTGACAGGTAGAAATTCAACCAGAAACAACTAGTGAGCTTTTTAGCAGTTGATCAGGGAAGCTTGACGTAAGATCAGAAAGCTTTAGAGATCCAGACACGCAAATGAATAGTGTCAGGGTGTCCCACAGCAGGTAACAAGATCCCTGTAATGGGACAAGATTTTAGGACAGTTTTTCAAGGTTTTAAGAAGTACAGAGAACTTCAGTACAGAGAAAATGATATTCAAGCCTTAGAATTCAAGTGGAGCAAATTATCAAGACTGGGAATGACAAAACAACTAATATAAAGCCAACTAAAGGATTCGAAGCAGAGATTTTGTTGGAGAAATAAGATAGGATCTGGGTATTCAGGCATTTGAACAAAGCAAGATTATTTCCAAAGTGCCTGGATGCTGACACAGCTTAGCTATTGAATCTCAATTTTTTTCACCTCACAACATACAAGCACAAAGTTAATACATATAAATTGTGGATTTACACGTTTGTGCACAGTACGATTTAAGGAATGTGAGGAGTAGGAGACAAAGCATATGGTTGTGGTTACATTTTCTTGCCAATTTTTAAAACCATCTGAATCTTAATGTTTTAATAAAGATTAATGGAATTTTGTTTGGAAAGGAAAATATATTCCTGTAATGCGATTCTGAGACATAATCTAATCGTAGGTGAACTCTTGTTTTAGGATTATTACACTAGGTAAAAGTGTGAAAAAACAAATTTTATTTGCATTTTTATTGAAACAATTCAAAACAAAAATAATGTTCCTTGCTGTTGCTATCCGGCATTTGATTCCAAATTCTTCTTGGGCTACTACCTTGGTGAGCAGAGCCAAATCACATGTTATTTCTTTTCCACAGCCTTTTTGGAAGTCTTACTTTAAGATGGTAACTGGAGACCATTAGAGTGGTAGCTTTTAAGTGTGTTTTGCCTGAGGCCCTACTATAGTTCTTTCCTTCTGGAACATACAAATTCTATTGAGAAATGATAAATAGAATAATAGCATATAGGGTAGTAAGGAACAGACAGTCCTTAGGCCAGACACTCTTACCCCCATTTTTCTTTTTGTTGGGTTCCACTCTGTTCTTGTTCTGTCTTTTGAGGGGAGAGGTGGATATTTAAGTTATTTCAAAAAATAAAATCAAACTTCAGACTTCATTTTTCTTACAAAGCACAGAGAATAAGGCGGTATAAAATATATATTCCAGAAAAGAGAACCAAAGAAAGAAAATGTTTTCGTAGTCTGTTTTTATAATAGATTGTCCCGAGAACTCATGTCAGAGCCTTTGAATCTCACCACTTCTTCTATTTATTTATTTTTTACTAGTAGAGGATTGCACGATCTGAGGTCACTGGAGGCTGAAAAAATGTGACTAGCACCAGACAAGTCAATGAAAAAAGTATACGAGAAGCAAACAAGATACAAGTCATTACAGGCCAGCTTTTTATTAGGGATCATTCGCGATTAATTCAGAAAATTAGAGTTTGTTAGTTAAAATATTTTAAATATATGTTCCTTCAGGACATCAAAACAAGCTCATATATGTGGAAATTGTGCATTATTTTATGCCTCATTAATGTCTTCTATTTAGCATTTTAACTTCACTTTCTAAGATATAAAACAAAAATTTACCTATAAAATTATAAAATACCACTTAAATGTCTGCAAAGAATATAAGATATTTTCTCCTATACAAATAATGGAAATTTACCTTAAATTCATTTCTGAATATTACCTTCAATGTTTTATGTTCCCATTTGATGAGATGCAAGCCTTCACAAAAATTCCTTGCACTCACTAAAAACAAGGAATTTTAATACATAATGATGCCCTACCTAATCTTAAAACTCTTGAATAGCAGGCAAAGGAGAAGCTTCAATTCTGTCAAAAAAAAAAAAAAAAAAAAAAAATGATTAAGAGTGCTTTCTAGGGGCTCATGTCTAGATATTTTTTCACTTGGATATTACTTATAAAGACATAGACAAATAATTTACAATTTTTCTACCTTCCACACCTCCTTCCAGATGAGATGGAGGAAAAATATCTGAAATACTCTCCTTGATTAATTTTGGAAGTCTAATTCAAAGTGATTAGACTGCAGTTTTCTAATTTTTCAAATAGCATTAAATCTTATGGTACACACCTTATTTTTTGGAAGATAACATAAATTGCAAGGCAGTATTTCCCACAAATACTTTTTCATGAAGATCTGAGTTGTCTTTGAGATGAATAAAAATCACATAAATTTATATCCTAACATTTGCATTAATAGGTAATCTTTTTTAAGAAATATAATGTTCCTGAGTCTGTACCCTGATCGTTGAAATAAAAAAACTCATACTATTATTTAACTCATGAAATTGTTTTGAATACATAAATCTACATAAAATGCTAAGCACACAAAAGATCTGAAAAAAATTTTAGCTCTAAATATTATTTATATCAGAGAGCTCAACTTTCTCAAAATGACACAACCCTTTCTCCTAACTTGACTGGTTTGTTAAAATGTAACCCAAAATTTAGCACCCACTGTAGATTAATTATATTCTAGTATTTGTAATGTTTTTGATCTTTATTCCATTGCCTTTCCAAATAATTAAAACAATGGGCCAAATAAAACTAAGTTGATTTATCTGAGAGATGTATCCATCCATCTTCTTTAAAATAGTGTTTTACACTATGTGTTTATTTTAATTTTTCTGTATCATTTTTAGAGATACAAAATGGGGACTCTGTGATCATATATTTTAAGGATATATTGGCTAAATTGAACTTTATAATCTTAATACATAATTTTTTCCATACACATAGCAAACCATGCTGATGTAACAATTTTTACAATTTTTCTACAGTTAGCACTTCTACTTTGAACACCACATACTGTATTCAAAGTCCATGATCAAATCTGAATTTATAAATGTTCCCCAGATTTCTCTCACCAAGAAAAAGCTGGATGTATCCAGATGCTCGACTTAGGATAGTTTGTATCACCTGCCCTCCTGTGTACTATACCTTAGCATCCCCCTTGATAGTAGTGCTCTGAACATGCCCATGTCTTTCTATTTTTACTGTTTCCATTTTATTTTATGCAAACTTTATCTCTCCTTCAGTTACTGTAATATTCTAATCATTGACTTCTAATATCTACTGTTGCCTTCCTCCTACTTATTTGCCATACTACAGAAAAAAAGATGTCTTTTAAAAACATACATCAGTCATATAGAGAAATATTTTTAATGTTCTATTGCTTCCCTTTTTCCTTTAAGATGAACTACAACATTCTTCATGTGACCTAAATTATTCAGGTTCTGCCTACCTCTCCATTCCAGCTCTCTTCGTGCCTGCTATGGTCTGAATGTATCCCCCAGTTTCATAAGTTGAAATGTAATAGTACGGTAATATTAAGAAGTTATGGGCAGCGTCTGTGGCTCAAAGGAGTAGGGTGCCAGCCCCACATACTGGAGGTGACGGGTTCAAACCCAGCCCTGGACAAAAACTGGGAAAAAAAAAAAAAAAAAAAAAGAAGAAGTTAGGCCTTTAGGAAGCAATAAAGTCATTAAGGCAGAGACTCTATAAATGGGTTTAGTGTCCTGAGAAAATGAATGGAGGGACTATTATTTTCTTTTCCTCTTTCACTTTGTGCCATGTGAGAAGACAGCTTTACTTCTATCGGGAAGATGCAGCGTGACTAGACACTGAATGTCACTGATGCAGCCCCTCACTAGACGCTGAATGTCAGTACCTTGATCTTGGACGTGGCCTACAGAACTGAGAGAATAAAACTGTAATATCTCAATACCTAGCATTGGGTATTTTGTTGTGGCAGCATGAATGAACTAAGACATACTGATCACATTCCACTCCCTGGGATGCCACGGCCATGGCTCCCTCCTGCTGCCGGTCATCTGTGTGCTGCTCCCTCTATTCACAATACCCCCAATCCCTTTTCTATCTCATTCCTACACAAATTTTAGGTCTAAGCTTACTGGCTAAAGCTTTCACTGGTCACATTCTATCCTGCCATTTATTTCAGTTCTCTTTCCTTTTCTGGATGTGTGTGTGTAATAGGCGCACACGTGCGTTTGTGTGTGTATAAAAGGCGTAAGGTGCAGAGTAGATTCAATATATTGCTTAATTCATGGGACATCATCATCATCTTTTTGTGCACAATTATAGTATTGCAGCATGTTGTATATTCCAAAGAAGACCTCAATGATATCATCCAATATGTCCAAACCATCATGTTTTTTGTTTTATTTTAGTTTGGGGTGTTTTGTTTGTTTATTTGTTTGTTTGTTTGTTTGTTTGCTATTTCTCTTAATGAGAAGTGGATTATATCTCCACTTCTTATGTAAAAGTGACTTAATTGACCAATAAAGTATAGTAGATGGTAAGAATCGGCACTATGTGACTTCTGAAGATAGGCCATTAAAGACCATGGAACCTCCACTTTGCTCCCTTGGAACCCCCATTCACTGGAGACCTCAGTTGGGATGACGCCTCTTAGACTTAGGCACTAGGTTGTGATAAGACACAGATGCATAAAGAGGCCGAGTGAAGTGTTCTAGTAACAAGTCTTAGTTGGGTAAGCCTTTAAATGATTCTAACTTAGGTTCCAAATATGTGATTGGAGATGTTGTCTTGGAAGTAAATGACATAGCAGTTGTTCCCAGCCATGTGAGGCCTCAGACATAAAGTACCCTTTTTGAATCCCTAATTCACAGATCTGTGAGTATAATAAATGCTTTTATTTTACACAAATAAATTTTCTAATGTTTATTACATAGCACTAATAACCAAGATAAAGGTGTATTTAGTTTTATGTCATTCTTCATTATTTTTACTCTCTAAAATATAATTCCTCTTTCTCTTTCCATTGGCAGGTACACTACTAGGTTTTTATTTTTATTTTATTTTATTTTATTTTATTATTTTATTTTATTTTAATTTAATTTAATTTTTTTTTTTTTTTATTTTTAAGACATAGTCTTGCTATATCTTCCTGGCTAGAATGCAAAAGTGGCATTATCACAGCTCACTGAAATGTTAAAACCATAGGCTCAAGCAAGCCTCCTGCCCCTGTCTCCCAAGTAGCTGGAACTACAAGCCTGCATCATCACATTTGCCTAATTTTTTCTATTTTTAGTGGAAACGGGGTCGTGCTGTTGCTCAGGCTATCAACCTCCTGACCTCAAGTGATCTTCCCGCCTTGGCCTCCCAGAGGGTTTGATTATAGGCATGAGCCACCTGGTCTGGCCCATTGTGTTTGTATAGGTGCCTTTGAATTAAAATATCCACAAAGAATATTAACACTTGTTTTTATAAGTATCTGTTTTTAACTGAAATAAATAATATCATGCTAAGATTCTGCCCCCCTTTTATCATCCCATACTATTTCACATACACTCTAGGTTGGTGTATGCCTCCCAAGTTCACTGCTCTTAAAGACTGCATGCTACTCCATGGTGTACAGTTATCCTACCTTTATTATCCATGGTTTTGGGCTGACCACTCCAACCTTCTTCTCCCTAAAACAACACACCATTATACAGTGGTAAATATATACAAAGGAATACAAAATCAGGGATTAAATTACTACTTTGTGAGTATATTCCTAAGAAGCATACTTAATTTCTCTAACTACCATTAGACATAGCAATTCACAGAGCACCAGTGCTTCCATTTCATACATACTTACAAATACTTTCTGAGCTCTAATTCTAGCTTTATAGAATCTTGGTAGTGTTTCAGCTTAAATTTGTAAGTTAGTGGTATAATATAGCAGCATTTAAGTTTTGCAGTGAACTGTTTATACTTTTTGCCCATTTTCATGTTGGTTTATAGGTTTTAATCTTGCTTTGCAGTTTCTTATATTTTATAAATATTGATGCTTAAGTATTGCAAATATTTTCTTCTAGGGTCTCTTGTAAATTTTCTTGTAAATAACAAAACCCATGAATGTTGACGCATTAAAATTTGTGTTGTTATTAGGTCATTTCAAAAGTTTTGTCCGTTTTTATGAGTCTACTTTAAACTGTAATATCTCAGTGAATATTTATTCAATTTAATCGAAATAAGCACCATTTGAATCAGTGCACTTTTGCCAACGTAACACAAGTCAATTAATTCC
>CAUYPK010117811.1:0-37336 GCA_963574355.1 Loris lydekkerianus
AACTGGATTCCTCCTCCTCCTCATCTGTATGTCCAAACAGAGCTTCAGCTGTATCTGATGTGAGGGTATCAGCATTTAACCTACTGATTCCTCAATTATTGTAATTGTTTTGGGTATATATTTTTATTTTTGAAATTTACCAGTAGCTGCTGCATTTTCCACCTCGGCTTATACTCGAGTCACTAAGTTTTCCCAATTTTTAGGGTAAAATTAAGGGGGTCGGCTTATACCCGGGTTGGCTTATACTCGAGTATGTACGGTAATTTATCAATTCCAGGAGACACTGGGTGGAATCTTTGGGGTTTTCTAGATACAAGGTCCTATTGTCTATGTAGAAGGGTGGTAGTTTGACCTCCTCTTTCCTGATTTGGATGCTAACTTCTAGCACTATGTTGAATAGAAGTGGTGACAGTGTGCCTCCTTGTCTTGTTGCAGTTCTTAAGGAGAATGCTTTCAGCTTTTTCCCATTCAATATGATGCTGCCTATTTGGGGGTTTGTCATATATGGCTTTTATAATTCTGAGGATGTTACTTACCTATGTCTCGTTTCCAGTTTACTTATTTACTTTTCCCAGACCCATCAGAGGAATCACTGTCAATGGTGTCCATCCCCTTGTGAAATTCATTTCTTAAGTAAAAAACTTGAAAATTGAAATTATTCTTTGATACATGAGCTGCGGAATGGATTTTGTGTTGGTAGGAATGCAAACATTAATATCCTTGAATTGTACATCACCATAAGAGCTCTTGGGTGACTAGGTGCACTGTCGATGAGAAGTAATATTTTGAAAGGAATCTTTTTCAAAATGAGTAGGTCTCATGAGTAGGCTTGAAATATTCAGTAAACCATGAGATAAACAGATATGCTGTCATTCAAACTTCGTTGTTCATTGACATAACACAGGAAGAATAGATTTAGCATAATTCTTAAGGGCCCTAAGAATGGTAAATAAACATTGGCTTTAAGTTAAAGTCATCAGCTACATTAGTTAGGCAGCTAGAGAGTCAATCTGTACTTTGAAACTTTGAAGTCAGCCTTTAACTTCTCTTCATTAGTTATAAAAGTCCTAGATGACATCTTTCAAAATAAGGCTCACATATAGAAAATTTACTGTTTAGTGTAGCCACCTTCATTAATTACTTAGCTCAATTTTCTGGGTAACTACCTGCAGCATTTGTGTCAGCACCTGCTGCTTCGTCTTGCACTTGTGTGTTATGGAGAAGGCTTCTTTCCTTAAATTTCATTAACCAACTTCTGCTACCTTCAAACTTTTATTCTATAGTTTCCTCACTTTCCTTAGCCTTCATAAAATTGAATAGAATTGGGGTTTTGCTCTGAATTAAACTTTGGCTTAAGGGGATGTTTTGTCTGGTTTGATCTATGCAGATCATTGAAATTTGTTCCATATCCACTATAAGTCTGTTTCATTTTCTTATTCATGTGTTCACTGTAGTAGCACTTGTAATTTCCTTCAAGAACTTTTCCTTGGCACTCACAACTTGGCCATGTGGTGGAAAAGGCCTACCTTTCATTCTGTCTTAGCTTTAAATATATCTTGCCCTAAAGCTTAATCATTTCTAACTTTTTTGTTTTTGTGTTTTAAATTTTATTTCAGAAAATTATGGAAGTACAAACATTTTGGTTACATAAATTGCTTTTGTACCATTTGAGTCAAAGTTATAAGTGTGACCATCACTCAGAGAGTGTACATTATATCTATTAGGTGTGAATTTATCCATCCCCTCCTTCTTTCCCCCACCTATTTGAATTTGATGAGTGTTATTTCCATATGTGCATGTAAATGTTAATTGATAAGTTCCAATTTAATAGTGAGTACATGTGTTTTTCTTTGTTTGTTTGTTGTTTTTGTTTTTGCCATTCTTTGATACTTCACTTCACTTAGAAAAATGGTCTCCAGTTCAATCCAAGTTCAAGTTCTTTTTTTTTGAGACAGAGTCTCATCATGTCACCTCCAGTAGAGTGCTTTGGTGTCACAGCTCACAGCAACCTCAAACTCTTGGGCTTAAGCCGTTCTCTTGCCTTAGTCTCCCAAGTAGCTGGAACTACAGGCACCCACCACAATGCCCAGTTATTTTTGGTTGCAGTTCTCATTGTTGTTTTGGTGGCCTGGGCTGGTTTCAAACTCGCCAGCCTCGGTGTATGTGGCTGTCACCGTAACCATTGTGTTACGGGTGTAGAACCTCAATCCAAGTTCTTACAAAACATATAAGTTCATTATTTTTTTATGGCTGAGTGGTACTCTATGGTATACACGTACTACATTTTATCAATCCACTCATCCATTGATGGGCATTTGAGTTTACATATTTTTGCAATTGTGAATTGTGCTGCTATAACATTTTTAACTTTTGATATAAAGTGAGAGACATGGAGTCTTCTTTTCACTGGAAAACTTAGAGGCCATTTTACAGTTATTAATTGGCCTAATTTCAATTATGTTGTGCATCAGGGAGGCCAGAAGAAAGGAAAAGAGATGTTCAATGGAACAGTCAGAACATATACTATTTTATTAATTAAGTTTTCTGTCTTATATGGTCATGGTTCATGGCAACCCAATGCAATTATAATAGTAACATCAAAAATCATTGATGTCAGATCACCACAACAGATATAATAATAAAGAAGTTTAAAATATGCAAATTTCTAAAATGTGATACAGAGACACAAAGTGAGCAAATACTGTTGGAAAAGTGACACTAATAGACATGCTCATCACAAAGTTGACACAAACCTTCAATTTTTAAAAAATTCAATATTTGTGAAACCCAATAAAGCAATATACAATAAAATAAGGTATGTCTATACAGGAGAAAAAAGAGACCAAGGAGTTTCCTAAGGAAATGGTTATTATTACTGTAAAATAATATACATGTTAACTTATCACAATCTGCCTTTTGGAATAGTGCCTCTGTCTCCCTCATATTACTATGGTTGGGAGTAGTCAAGCTCTATTACAAGTTCATTATGTTGTGGACTTTTACCTAAAAGAGTCATCTAAATATAAATTAATCAATGCATAATAAATATCTAGTAAACAGTTTTTGATTTCTGACTT
This sequence comes from Loris lydekkerianus, assembly GCA_963574355.1. Taxonomy (NCBI): domain Eukaryota; kingdom Metazoa; phylum Chordata; class Mammalia; order Primates; family Lorisidae; genus Loris; species Loris lydekkerianus. The sequence continues at coordinate 3,078 of CAUYPK010117811.1, forward strand.
TAACTTAACAAATAATTATGTCAGGACTATCAAGTATAATAATAATTATTCACCAAAGCTAGTCAGTGAGTTCTCATAAAATGTATTCCCTATTAAAAGGTAACTTATAGGTTTTGATTTAGTGTTAAGAACAAAGGACAAAACTAGAGTTACAAGTGATAGTAGTTTGTCACTGCTTTTGCTATTTTCTTTTCTTGTTGGATTTTAAAAGCATTCTTGTGTGGTAAGCAGGGCAAAGAGTTGAGTAGGTTCAAATTTGATGAATATAATTGAAACTTAAAACATTGATTAAGTATTGGCCTTTCTGACACATAGGCAGAGTAGAAGATATTTGGGTAAATATTATCTTTGCCTCAATAATCAGAAGTAGATTATTCTTCTTTCATCTTTGTAAAATTTTTTTCTAAATATTTTCCATATTTAACACCTTGTAATAAAGCTAGATTTTATACTGTACTGTGGAACTTTTGAAATTTGATTCCAAAGGAGCCCTGTACAAAAAATTCTTAATCGAAAAAACTTGATATTTTAGAAAAAGATCCTTCATTCAAATTATTCAGTTTGTTAAGGAGATCTTCTGTTTACAGAATTGTGGATGGGAACTTAATGATAGGGATGAAGGTAGTGTAATCAGGTCTTAGGTTTCTATTTTAGGAAAATCCAATTTAGTTGTAGATATGCCAGACTCCTAACCCTGTGATTAGAATTCTGAATGTCAAGAAGCTAAAATGCTAGATTGTAATATCTGTGTAAAGAAAATACCCAACATAATTTTTAATAGATTTTTTTCTATGCTTTCAAGCAAGCACTATTATACTTGTTCATTATAAATAGTTAATGATTATGGAGAATTGAGTTACATCCCCTGATCTGCCAAACAAAAACAAATAAAACATTAGGAAGTCAGTTATTTCCTTTGGTCTTTAGGTTGCAAAAAAATTATAAACTTAAACTAGCTCTGATTAATACTTTAAAATTTATAAAGCATTTTTATTTTTATCATGCAATTTGGAAACTGAGGTTTAAGAAAGTGATTTGAGAAATCTAATAGTAGGACTTAAACATATTAAATGGAAAGATACTGATGAAAGGGACTGATTGAGTATGTAGAAATTAGATGGGAGGACTAGTGGCTCTTGGCCTTTAGGGATCAATGCAGTGGAGGTCTGGACGAAATCAAAGAACCCAAATCCAGAGTTTGGGTAGTAGTCCACAAGCAAAGAAGAATGCTTAAGTATTGCAGTTGCAAGAAGTTTTTGTAGCTGTTTGTGTATGGTTTGGATGTTGGAGGGGGGCCTAGGCCAGCAACTAAAAATACCAAAGCTAGAGTAGGATCACAGCATATAGCTATGAACTTTATAAATTTAGCCTTACATTTCAAGGATAAACCCAATTTGGTCATGTTTTATCCATACACTGTTGGATTTCAATCGCTCATATTTTATTTAAATTTTTGCTTCCATACTAATTAGTGATGTTAATCTGAAATTTTTCTTTCCCTTAGTGTCCTTGTCCAGTTTTGGTGCAAAGATTATATCAACTAAATAAAATGAGTTGGTTATTCTGTTTCTGTTCTTTGAAAAAGGCTGTATAAAAATACTTTGTATAAAATAATCTGTTTCTTGTCAGCTTTATACTTAATAGATTTAACTTGCAAATAAATCTATACTTGTGTTTTTTCATTAATAATATTATGCAGTTATTGTTCTTGTTTATTTCCTGGTTAGACTTTCTATTTTCTTAAATAAGTTCTGATAAGTTATATTGTTCTAGAAATTTTGTCTTTTTTGGTTTACAAATTTTGTTGGCATTAACTTGCTCATAATGCTTTATATCTTTTAAATCTCACCTCTGTCTCTGAATATATTTTTAAACAATTTCTAATGTTTGTTTAGACTTTTACCATATCCCCTCTGCCATAAATCTGGCAGATATTTCTTTCTTTTGTTAGTTTCATTAAATAGGCAACATTTGGCATTCTGGATTCTATCGATAGAATTTATATTTCATTAGTTTTTTCTTATATTTATTTATTTATTTTTATTTATTTATTTATTTTTTAAGAGACAGAGTCTCACTTTGCTGCCCTCAGTAGAGTGGCATGGCATCACAGCTCACTGCAACCTCCAGCTGTTGGGCTTAGGCGATTCTCTTGCCTCAGCCTCCCGAGTAGCTGGGACTACAGGCACCTACCACAATGCCCAGCTATTTTTTTTGTTGTTGTTGCAGTTTGGCTGGGGCTGGGTTTGAACCCGCCACCCTTGGTATATGGGGTCGGTGCCTACTCACTGAGCTATAAGCACTGCCCTACTTTATTTTCTTTTTAAGTCTTTTTTATTATGTAATTTATGTTTTCAATAATAAAAATTTCCCTGATATGTTCTTTTTAATTTATCCCACGTTTTGATATAAAATATTTTTATTATTTTTCAGTTTTAAGAATTTTAGATTTCCAGTAGAGTTTATTACTTGACATAGAAGTTTTTCAAGTATTTGCATATTTTTATTAATCACAAGTATATGAGATCTGACAATTAAGTTCATGGACTCATCCTAGAAAAAGTGATACATACCTCATTCTGAATATCACTATGGTCACTTTTGAGGTATTCCCCTTGGGAAGCTATGGACTGATGCCAGCACCAACCCCATCATTCAAAGCAATTTTGGAACTTTTTTTATGGAATGGCCACCAGAGCTCCTGTCATATTACCCTTGACATCCTGAATGTCATCAAAATGTCTTCCTTTTGGTATTTATTTCCTTTATCTTTGGGTAAAGAGAAAAGTCACTAGGAGCTAAATCAGGTGGGTAGAAAAGAGATTCCAATACTGTTATTTGTTTACTAACTAAAACTCCCTCACAGACAGGGCCATGTGATCCGGTGCATTGTTGTGATGCAGGAGCCACAAGTTATTGGCATAGAGTTCAGGTTGTTTTAGTCTAAGGCAGCCGTATTCAAGCTGTGGGTTCCGACCCCTTTGTAACAATGAAAATACATCCTGCATATCAGATATCTACATTACGATTCATAACAGTACCAAATTACAGTTATGAAGTAGCAACGAAAATAATTTTATGGTTGGGGGTCACCACAACACGAGGAACTGTATTAAAGGGTCGCGGCATTAGGAGGCATTAGGAAGGTTGAGAACCACTAGTCTAACTATTATACACAGTCAGTTCAGCACTTCCAAATAGTAAACTTGGTAAACTGCCAGGTGGTAAAAATTCATAATGAACAGTCCCTCTGATATTGATAAAGGTTAGCCAGATTATTTTGACTCTTGATTTGGACTGATGGAACTTTTTTGGCCATGGAGAATTGGCTAACTTCCATTGTGCACTTTGACACTTTGTTTCAGGGTAGTTTGGTACAGCCATGTGTCATCACAAGTGATAACATGGCCCAAAACATTGTCTTGCCTCTCTAAAGGGTCTTGGCAAACTTCAACTCTGCTTTGCTTTTATTTATTGGTGAGTTCTTTTGGGCCCATTTTTGCACACACCTTTCTCACGCTAAGATTTTCAGTTAAGATTTTCCTAACTGTTTCTCTATAGATGTTTACTTGGTCTGCTGTGCTTCTCACAGTCAGCAGATGATTATGACACATAATTTGAGGAATTTTTGCAATGTTTTTGTCAGTTCTCCTTGTTACTGGCTGCCCTGACCTCTCTTCATCAGTGATACCTTCTCTTGCCCCAGAAAAACGTTTAGTCCATTTGCACACTGCCATTTTCTTCATGGCATTAGCCCCATAAACTTAGACTAACATGTCCCTAATTTTACTCCACTCTTGCCAAGTTTAACAAGAAATTCAATGTTCATTGCTCTAATTCAAGCTCTGACATTCTTGCAACAGCACACAAAACACGCAACAACAGTAATGAACAGGACTCAGCAAGGCACCGCCACATGTCGACATGAACACACCTGTGAGACATTGATATACCAAAGATTGTGAACCCTTATAGAGCTGTTTGTACAATGATGTCAAAGTTACTGCATAATGGCAAGTTTGCTAACTTAATTGTCAGGCCTTGTGCATTTGTTATTAATTTCTACTTAATTGCATTGTAGTCCTAAAGTGTGATGTCTTATATCATCCTAGTTTATTATTATCTTTTGAAAATGTACCTGTGTGCAGGAGGGGGGAAAAGTGGATACTTCACTCATTATTGGTTTAGTGTGTTATTTATATGTCCCTTACCCCAAGCTTGTAAATTATTTGGCTCATATCTATATAGATGCTAATTTTTTGTTACTTGATTACCAAAGATTGAAAGAACTGTACTGAAATCCCTGGTGGCGGATTTTCACTTTCTCCCTGTATTGTATCAGTTTTACCATTTATTTTTTAATATATTTTATGAAGTATATATATTTTAAATTGTTAGCGCTTTCTGGTGAAATGTACCTTTTCATCATTCTGTAATGATGTAAATAATGTTACATTATACATGTATTCCTATATATTATATATATCTGGTAATACTTTCCTCTTTATACTTAAATGTCTAATAACATTAGACATAGCATTGTGGTTGTTTAATACAGCGATTCCACCATTTCACATCCTATTTCCTCTGTCCTTATGCTTTTAGTATACTTTATTTGAATAAACCAGTGCCTCTGCTTTTTAAAAGTCTGATTAGACAATATATGCCTCTTATCTTTTAAATTGAAATTATTTACGTTTTTTATTACTATTATTGGAATATTGCTACTTTAAACTTCCACTCTGGACTTAGAAAAAATAATAAAATAACTCTGGTTTCAAATAGATAGCAACTTAACTGCTGTTCCTTCAGGAAAAGCCAAATGGGGTTTAAAAGTTCTCCCTATTCCCATACCAAAACAAACAAAAAGAAATAAAATTTAAAATTTCCATTCTAGTGGAATGCTTGAAGAAGGAAAAAAATAAATTGGAGAAAAAAATCATCTGTACTTATTTTTAATAAAAAGTAAATTTAATTTAGAATCATGGCCTTATTCTTCTAAACTTCTATGGGACTTACTTTGGTGTCAGTGTCTGTAGTTCAGCAAGTTCAATTTCATATGTGATTGTCATTGCCTATGGAAAATACATATATTTGTTACAACAGAAACCCTGGAGGGAAGATAATTATGTATTGTCAGCGGTGAATATATGAAATCCTTTAAAAATTAATTACTGCTTTTGAAATAGTGTATTAAAATAGACCTAATATGTGTTCAAGGATTGGAAGTAGGGAGTGGACTCTCTGAGAAAGAAAATAGCCTAGGGTGAAACACCTGGTTTTATGAAAAACTAATTTTTAGGAGCATTGTGGCAGAAAAAAAACCTCTGAAAGGTAAGCACACTTTGAAAGTTATTATAGTTGGGAGCCTAAAGATAAGATTTGATGTTTTCCTTAAATGCTGCTATGTAAATAATGAAAATCTGTAATTGAAAACTGTGATTACCACATACTTCACTTTCTTCTCTCCTCCAGAGTCATGTCCATTCTATTAGTCTTTGGAATTGTGGGATTTAGATTTAACTGAAGCTTTCTCTGGATTTTAGGTAAATTTTAAAAAATTTTTATGCAGAATTGATACATAGATTTGAAATATATTAAGATAGATTTTCTACTCTTACAGAATCCTGAATTTCTTTGTTAGTACGTTGTATTGGTGACCACTAGGTAAGAAGTATGATGTGATGTGAAAAGCATAGGAAGCAAGATTAGGAGGCTCAAGGTTAAGTTTAAACTCTGTATCTTAAAAGCTGTATAAAATTGGACGAGTCAGTTATTCCCACTCCCTTCAATTTTGTCATCCTTGAACAAGACATATTAAAGCCATTGTTCTGCCTACCTCACAAGACAATTGTGTTCTCATAATTCTTCAAAGGTATAATGTATGTGAAATTATTATATATTGTAACATACCATAAAAATGTCAGCTATGTTATATAGGGCCTTCAAAACTACTATTCCACAACATGGATTGTACTTGAATTCACTTGAATTCGTTAGTAATCATGAATGTATATGTTTGGCTCTTACATATGTTTCAGGAATATAATATTTAATGTGTCCATGAAATGCTTTCTTTTCATAACAGAGCATATAAACAACTGCCTATGATAAATGTGTTTGTAAATGATTTTTCAAAATTCTCTTATTAAAGGAACAATGGTTTTTGAAACAGCACCTATCATGAAAAATAAAAGTACAATGATTATGTACATAATGTATATGTATATAATTTTTGATATATCAAGTTTTTTCACATTCAGTTACTATAAAATGTAACTTTTTGTTATACACCTGAATAATTTTATCTAGGTTTATGTTAGTATCATTATAATCTTGATACTTTTTTTAAGATTTCAAACTTTCAATTAGAGATCAAACTCTAATTGATCAAAATTGGCTAGAGAAATATTGAGTTTACATTCTTCTGAAAAGATTATCTTTTCTCACTAATGGGAGGTACAATATTTGTAAAGAGTTACTTCACTTTTACAAACTCATTTTTAAAGAGTTTACATTCTTCTGAAAAGATTATGTTTTCTCACTAATGGGAGGTACAATATTTGTAAAGAGTTACTTCACTTTTACAAACTCATTTGTAAAGAGTTTACATTCTTCTGAAAAGATTATCTTTCTCACTAATGGGAGGTACAATATTTGTAAAGAGTTATTTCACTCCTACAAGCCACAAGTCACCAAGAAGAGCATCTATATCCCCAAATGTTTCAGATGTAAGCCATAAATTCTTACAACATCACTTCTTTTCATTTGTCTTACAGATGTTCCAAGAATACTTTGAGCTGCATGGGCTGACAGACCTAAGATTCCCTTACCCATTCACAATATTTTATGGATAAGTCTGTTGTGAGTGTTAAAACTGGGAGTAGTGTGGCTCGGTGTCTGTAGCTCAAGCAGCTAAGATGCCAGAAACATACTCCAGAGCTGGCGGGTTCAAATCCAGCCTGGGCCTGCCAAACAACAGTGACTACTACAACCAAAAAATAGCTGGGTGTTGAGGTGGGTGCCTGTAGTCTCAGCTACTTAGGAGGCGGAGGCAGAGGCAGGAGACTCGCTTGAGCCCAGGAGTTGGAGTTTGCTGTGAGCTGTGATGTCACAGTACTCTACGTAAGGCAAAAGCTTGAGGCTCTGTCTCAAAAAAAAAAAAAAAAGGACTGGGAGTTGTGGAGCCCAGCTAGGAAATGATTGCAGTGGTCCAAAAGACAGATGATGGTAATTAAATTTTCTTCATCATGGAATTCAGGTGACAAAAAATGTGTATTGTGTAGGTAAAGGTAAGTGGTTCTCAACTTGGGATGCTTTTACCTTCCAGGGGATAGTTGGCGACATCTGGAGATACTGGAAGGGGGTACTACTGGCATCTAGTGGGTGGAGGGCAGGGACACTGCTAAAAATCCTACAGTGCACAAGATAATTTTCCAAACAAAGAATTATCTGGCCCAAAATGTTAATAGTGGTGAGTTTTAGAACCCTAGGTACAATTAGTACCTGAAGCCATCAGAATAAACAACAGTGTCCAAAGGTGGGGAGAACTAATCCAAAAACTCCTCAAAACCCAAAATATATCAATATAAAAGGAGCATGCTGAGAAAGAAAGGCCAGAAGATAAGACTGAGAACAAATTATTACAGGAGTAGAGAATAATCTAGAGGGTAGTGTCACAAAAACCAGATGAGGAAGGAATTTAAATTCGGGAGTGGTCATCAGCATTCCATAGAGCCCAAAACGAAGAAGAGGACTCTTGAGTCTAGAGGTTTGGTGGTTAGGTGGTTGTGTTGAATATCCTCCAATTTGCCTCTTAAGATTCACTTTCTTCTTTGTTTGTCCTGCTTTGTCCCCAGGGAAGGTAGACTTCACAGACTTACAGAGTTCTCTTTCCCTCTGGTCTTCCCTTGAGTTCAGACAATGAGAGGCACTGAAAAGAGATAGGTGAGCAGGTGTGGTGGCTAACATGTGTAATCCCAGTATTTTGGAGGCCAAGCAGGAGAATCACTTGAGTCTAGGAGTTTAAGACTATCCTGGGCAACAGGAAGACCCTGTCTCTAAAAAAAGAAAATTATCCAGGCCTGGTGGTGCACACCCATAGTCCTAGCTTCTTGGGAGGCAGAGGCAGGAGGATTACTTGAGCCAAAGAGTTTTGGGTTGTAGTGAGATATGATTGCACCATTACACTCAGTGGCCATATATTGGCCGGGGCAATGTTTCTTTCCAGAAAGCTAAAACTCCTGTTGAGCAGCTGTTTCCTAAAGCTACAGGTCACACTGGGTTCTTGCCCCTTCAGGGCTTGTGAGTAGTAGTCACTTTCACCTGTTAATATCCCTTTGGCTATTAACAATCTTTAAGCTTTAGAATCGCTTGTGAGTTTCCCACCTATTAACAAGCTTTACAGTCTCGTGTGATTTTCCCACCTATACCCTTGTAAATAGTTTCTTTATTAAAATCCCTTCAATTGTACCTTTTCTGATTGTGCTGCTTCCTGCTGGAGACCTGCCTGACACAGATGTCATTGTTGATATTTATCAGAACCACTTTTAGTGGAGTGGTTGAGGTAGACAGGTAGAGAAGTAAATGAAAAGAAAAGAAGAAGATTATGATGATTACCATTAAGAACATAGAAGTTTTTTCATTGCAAGGAGTTTAACAATGAAGGGAAGGAGAATGCTAGAGAGGATCATAGCTAGCAAGAATTCTGAAGAGCCATAGAAGGTTTTTTTTAACAAGAAATATAGACTTCTTTTTAGATTGTGAATAAGAAACAGAGTGAGAGGATAAAATTATATATTATGAGAAAAAAACTTGTGAAATTTGAATGTGATATGATTAAAAGCTCAGATGAAAGTATTAGCCTCACACAGAAATACATCTTCAAGAATGATGAAATGAGCCAAACATGGTGGCACACACCTGTAATCCTAGAACTCTAGAAGGCCGAACGAAGCAGGTGGACTGCTTGAGCTCAGGAGTTTGAGATCTGCCTGAGTAAGAGCAAGACCCGTCTCTAAAAAAAATAGAAAAACTAGTCAGAGGTGGTGACAAACACCCATAGTCCTAGCTATTCTGGAGGCTGAGGCAAGAGGATCACCTAAGCCCAGGAGTTTGAGGTTGCTGTGAGCCATGACATTGCTGCACTCTAGCCTGGGGCAACAGAGTGAGACTCTGTTTCAAAAAAAAAAAAAAGAAAGAAAAGAAAGAAATATAAATAAAAATAGAATAGAAATATATGGACAAATAGATGTAGAATATGGAATTTAGGAAGTCATGCCTAGTAGGCTAAAGTTCTTCTGTGATGGTGAAGGCAAGGCCATTTATTGAGAGGGGGTGAAAGAGTTAGGAGGAGACTGAGAAGAATAATAAAGGTTTGGAATAGCTGCTGTGGGAAATGAAAGAGGGAACTGATTAGTGTATTTATGATCATAATTCTACAATACATTTAGTATAAAACTCAAAATTCTATAGATTACTTTCTTATTTGTGTGTTAATGTTTATTCTGGTTTTAGACAGTTTAACTTATGTTTGTTATAGTTTCTACAGTCAATTTAAGTTTTCTAGGACTTTTTATTTAGAATGTAAAAGTATAAGTTTATTTTATATTTGAGAAAGGGAAGAGAGTTGGGGGGAGAGAGAAGGAAGAGAGAGAGAAGAAAGCAGAGAGCAGGGAGTGAGAGAAGGGAAGATGGAGGGGAGAGAGAAAAAGAGCAACAGAATGGTGTGGCATCCCAAAGAAAGAAAGGAAGAATGCCAGAGACTTTTCCATTTCAATTTAAATATATGAAATTTTGATCATGTTCTTTATATGAATGAGTGTAAGTGGTGTGTTTGTTATAGATGAATCTCAATCCAACTTCTTAATAAATTAGCTTAAGAATGTCATTAAGATCTTACATCTATGTACTGTACTCAACATTTTATTTTATATATTTCTATTAATAACAAAAATAACATTTGAGTCAGGACAGCACTGTTCTAATTTACTCATTTTTTCCCATAACAACCCAATGAGGATATACCATTATCATCTTTATTTTATAGATGAGAAAATGGGTACAGAGAGGTTAACTAATCTGCCCAAGGTCACAAAATTAGTTATCAGATTCCAATCTAGGAAGTGAGGCTGTGGTACTCAAGATATTAACCACCACTATAATATAGACATATAGATAAACATGTAGATGTATTTGTCTGTTGGGGACCAGCCTCACACTACACCACGAGTTCTTTCCCAGTGACTGGAGGAGACTAGAGGATGAGGGAAAAATGAAAATTTGAAGACAGAAGGAAGTTTTTTAAAGCTGGCTAGGGGGCTGTCCCAAGTGTGAGGACTGGTGGAAACCCCTAACTCTGGGCTAGCTCCGTTTTTATTACACACATCACTGTTTCAATCATCAGTCTCATGGGGGAAGGCTAAACCCTTACATCATGGTTCTTGGTGGGCTTGCATTTTCTAACCAAAATATTTCCTTAACTATGTTAATTAGACTGATTTACCTCTGACTGTACTACTCTTAAGTTATTTATGATCTTAACACAAACAGAGCGTGAGACAGGGAACACAGTCCAGGAGCAGGATGTCAAAGCATACCCCAATTAGACCATGCACACAAATCTCAAGAGTGGTGATTAAACCCCCAGGAAGACTTGTGCTCAGATGAGCTGGCACTTCTGCCCATATTGAGATGACAGAAGAAAGATTTTTTTTCTCCCTTCTTTCCTGAGAAACATTTTCTTTCTTAACAAGGTTTAGATGCTTGTCCTGTCTCCAGTGCATTCTACATTCCCTTGCCAACTCCCAAAACGCACTAACTCTCCGTGAGAGGGCAGCCCCACCCATGGTGAGCCTTGTCTCAGTGCACATTGACCTCTGAGCCAAGTCACACTGGTGGAGGGGTGAAGCTCCAGCAAGACAGTTTGCTTGAAAATGCCAGGCTTTCAGGCTGACACTTTGCAACAGATTTTGGGTTTCTCTAATCCACTTCTCAGCTGTCTCTGTTCCCTTTTGCCCATCATCTGCAATCATTTTCTTAATTCAATTCCTAACCTATGCATAATAAACAATTGAAATTTTGTTTTAAGATTATTAAATCATTATTTCTAGCAACCCAGGCACAGCAAGATATGACTCTTCTCTTAACCATCCACATGTCCACCTGCATTTATCATCTATTACTTGTTTAAATGTTTTCTTTACCTTTAGTTCCCTGAGGTGAAGGACACTCCCTGGCACATTGGAGCTTATTAATAAGTCTTTTATGAACAAATGAATGCATTTCTCACTTTACAGGGTGATTTTATTTATTTATTTTACAAATTTTCCTAATTGTTCTATATCTAATATCTTAACATTCTTGGCTTCTTTTTCAAGTCTGTTCCAGTTATTATTCGGGTGGTTTGTTATGAGACATGTTATGACATTTTAAACCTTCACATTTAAAACTTCATTCTTTTGCCCAGACAAAAATGATCTCTTCCTCTTCTCCTGCCAAATAAAATAGCAGATTAAGTGTTTACATGAGGGGAGTTTGTAATCCAGGATTTTTGCAGCAGCGTGTTTCAAACATTCTAGTCAAATCCTGCCTTTTGGCTGACTCTTCCTGATGAGTGTTAGTATCAAAGCTTTACCTTGGCATCCATTAGTCACCAAGTGCTTATTTTGAAGATGGTTGCTACCATCATTTGCTCTCTACACAGGTGCCACCTAGTTACTTTTGTTTTGGCAATTATGGGTTAAATACATTCCTGGGCTTAGTCCTGCTTAAGCTTGCTAGCTCTCTGTTTTAAATTAAGACCTGATGGGTTATTTCTTTCAAGAGTAAAGCTTTCTTTAAATAGGATTTTTTTCTAAAAATTTTTATTTTTCTTTTCCATAGATGAGAGACCCTCACTATTTAGCTTTGCTGTACTGCCCTGGCCTGCAAAATTATACCAAACTGAGTTAACAATGACTGGTGGTGGTTGAAAAGAACTTATATTTTATTCTTAAAATATTGTTCTCTTTTGAGTTGCATATTTGACTTTGCTTCCTTACTGCCTCAATACCATCTTTTTAAATATTTAATTTCAGTCCACAGAATTAATGTCAATCTAAAGAGTTGTTTCATGAAGGAGTTTCTGAATTATATTATGCAAGGACCTGGTTTTTTGCTATAAAAATGGGTTCAGTAATTTTTAGGTTCAGTAATTCTTTAGCAGAGAAATCTATCAGGGATTAATACATGTGCTAGCAATTACTTGATAGGAAAAAGCATGAATTATTTTTTTAAGCCCCTTATTTTTATACATAACTCTCTGTGTATTTCCTTTGTAGCACTTTTTCTCCATCTAATATACCTATTGCTCATCAACTTAGAAATAGTCCACAGGGTACTTAAAATGGCTTTTCTGATTTATAAGGAAGAATAGATTATGGCATTTCAAATTCATTAAGAAAGACATTCAGTCCATATGTTAGGAACTGGAAATATCAGAAATTCTCTCTTAACCATCTTTTTTTATCACTAATATGTAGAATTTAGTACAATTACAGATCTTTTTACTCTTTCCCATTCTTTTCCTCCCTTTGTTCATTTTGGAGACTAGGAGACAGGTAAGGTTGGAGGTGTGAATTTGAGAGTGGTTTTAATATAAATGCTATTAAGACTATGGACAAAAAGAGGTTACCAAGGATGTTTGGAGAAGGAGAAATCAGCAAAGGAGACTTGGAAAGAATATGCGGTAGAATAGAAGGCCAACTAGTGTGTCATCAGACAAACTGAAAGAAGTGACTCAAAAAGGGAGGAGATGGTCTGCTCTGGCACATGTCTATAGGAGATAGAATGACATAAAGAATGATAATTAGAACTGGCTATTAAGTTTGGAAAGATGACTACCACTATGAGTGCTTGGGATAAAGGCTTGATTGGAGTGGGATAAAAAAGTTAGAAATTATGAATAAAGATAGTAGCTCTGGATTCCTCTTTTGAGAGACATGATTATAAATGTAAACAGAGAAATGAGTGATAGCTGGAAATTTTTAATTGTAGGTGGATATATTTTAAATAGTGGGCAATTTAAAAACTCATTTGTAAGCTGATATGAATAATACAATATTGAGAAAGAAAGAGATGATTGGGGTGGGGACAGGGCATACTTGCCGGAGAAAAATTACTGCATGGGTGAAAAAATAAGATTGATAACACAGTATAAGTCAGTTGGCCTTAGAAGGGACACTTCTTCCATACCATTACGAACAGTGCTTCATTACAGCTGCACATTTCAGATCTGTTGATGGAAAGATGAAGTAGGCTCTACTAATAGTTTTTATTTTCAAGTATGAGCAAAGTGAAATGTTTGGAATAGGGTAAAGGGACGTAAAAGATTTAAGAAAAAGGAAAGAAGCTATAGAATAGTCACTTAGGAGAGTGATGATTACAACTTGTGGCAAAGGTCTGATTTCAACATTCAGCTGCAACCTGCTTTGAGCAGGGAGTATCTATTATAGGCCATCTCACTTCAGTTATCACCATTATTTTTCTACCCTATTCAGACACCTAGAAATTTACTTTACTCTTTAGCTTATTCGTGCATTAAAAAAAATTATTTTTATTTACTTAATTTTCTTGCAACAGGAACTTGCTCAGTCATCCTAGCTGGAGTACAGGGGTGCAATCATAGCTTGCTGGACAATCAAACTCCTGATCTCAAGCTATCCTCCTGCCTCATCCTCCCAAGTAGCTGGGACTACAGGTGGGCAACACCACGTCTGGGTTTAAAGACACTTTTAAAATTATATTTTATTTTGCACTTCCATGTGTTTGTGTAGGAGAGACTTCCTAATGTTTTCAAGGGAAATGGAAGTAAAACTTCTTCTTCAGTCTTCTGAGTCTCAGTTTCATTATTTTAAAATGGGAGTAGTATTATCTGCATGACGATTTGTGCTTAGGAATTAGAGATGATACATATAAAGTACTGGCCTTTAATAGGAAATCAATAGTGATCATTTTAATTTGTATTACTACTAAATATTATTCTTTCATCCAGAAAATAAAAAGACCTTGCTTCCATTCTTCTTGTTAAATATATATTTAGGGTTTTATATATATATATAACTTTAATTTGGTACAATGTGTCTAAGTTTCTTGTGCGTAGATTAGGTTGGAATGTAAGATATTTTACTGATTGCTTTTTGTATTTTGGACTTTGTAATGTTTATGGGACCTTGATAATGTAATACTTGAGAAAGAATAGGCTTCAAACAGAAAATTTATTTCCTCATGAGCTTTTATTCTTATTATATAAGTCAAAATATAATGAATAATGTAATTTGAAAAGCCCAAATAATAACACCGAGGTGAAGAGAGAGGAGTAAAAAAACCAACATATAACTTGAAAGGGGATTTAAAAATCTCACAACATTATCCCTATCCTCTTTGTCTACTAACAATGCTGCTGAAGACTACAATTTTTCATACTAAAGCATTATGTTAATTTGAATAACTAATAGTAAGAAATGCTAATAACACAATTTTAGCATCAATCTTTTTTTCAAAATTAGAACAGCCATGGCCATACTTGGTATTCTCTAAAGGAATATGAATACTACCAAAATCAATGTTCAATGATAAAGGATAGATGTGAAATACTGACCTATTGACTCTTTATTCCATATCTTCTTCTTCCATGTTTGTCTGCTCTAGAGCATGTACCTCTCTTTCAGGTAGTAACCCATATTCATTTAGGAACGACTCCACATCTCCAGCAAAAAACTCTTCAGCAAGCTGTTCAGTAACACTAATAAAATTGCTTATGAGTTCCCCACCTTTGTAGACAAGCATTGTGGGAAGTACATCTGAGGAAAAGCGGTCCCCAGCACCTGTATTAGAAGCTTTTATTTTACAAAATTTGACTAAAGGGTATTCTGCTGCAAGGCACGTTAAACTACTGTTGAGAGCATCACAACCCTTAACACCATCTTCATAAATGTGAACGATGATTGTGGTGATTTTCTGCTCCTTTTCAATCGTTTCCAGGAATTGCTCCCCAGTTTCCAGCTCATACACAAAGCCATATCTAGGCCCAAAACTCAACTTCTGGTGCATATCCTGCATACACTGTCTACGGTATTTACGAAGGCAGTTTTCATCTTCTTTGTCTTGATGGATTAGTTCATATTCTTGAATGCTCATCTGAGAATAGGTGAAAGAAATGATAGAAATCATCGTCAGAAATTTATATTTCTTAGATGCGTCCAAGCTCATTCTCAACTCAAGGAGTTTGCTTTTGCTGTTTTTTTCTGACTAGACTACCTAGACTTTGAATGTGGCCTATTCTTTTACCTCATTGAAGCTTGTGTTCAAATGTCACCTTCCATGACATTCTTACCTCAATTCTGTATACTGGTGTATTTTCCTCATAGCAAAAATACTTCCTTACCTTGTGGTAATATTTATTTAATTGTTTAATGTTAGTTTTTTTAACTAATATGTTCTGTGGGGCAGGAATTTTATTTGTCTCATTCATCACTCTATCTTGAACATCTATACTATCTTGCACATAGTTCAACAATTTATTTCATGATTAAATTCATGTATAGCTATTGGTGAATATAGTTGAGCTGTGATATGCACACAATCTCAGTCAGAAATATGCCACTTAACTGTAAACCTCTTTGCATGAAAAAAAAAAAACAAAAAAAAAAACAAAAAAAAAAACAAGATTTGCTCTGGGGTTTCATTAAAAAGGAAAAGAACAGTTGAGCGTGGTGACTCATACCTATAATCCTAGCATTCTGGGAGGCCGAGGTGGATGGATTGCTTGAGCACATGAGTTGGAGACCAGCCTGAGCAAAAGTGAGACCCCCATCTCTACTAAAAATAGAAAAAACCTAAGGCAAGTGGATTGCTTGAGACCAAGAGTTGGAAGTTGCTGTGAGCTATGATGATGCCATGGCACTCTACCTAGAGCATCAGCTTGAGACTCTGTCTCAAAAAACAAACAAAAAAACTTAAAAAAAAAAAAAGGAAAAAATACACACACACACTCACACACATACACACTTACCACACTTATATGTGTCTGCTACAAATGCCTCTGGACATTATAATCCTTTCACAAGAGCTATTAAGAGCTCTTAAAAGATAGCTATTAAGAGCTATCTTAAAGCTTACATGATTTTTTAAAAGAATATATAGGATGGAATTCAAGCAAGACAGTTTACTACTATTTAGAGTTCATTAAATGAGCCAAGAGGATAATTGCTAGACCAGCAGCTTCAGGATCTCTTGGGAACTTCTTCAAAATGCAAATATTTGGGTGCCACACCAGATCTTCTGAATCAGAACCTATAAAGATGAGGCTGAGTAATTCATATTTTATCAGCCCTCCAGGTTATTGTTATCCACTGGTTTAGGCCCAAAGTGAGAAAAGACCCAAATTTAATTTTCCAAAACAAGCACTTTTCATAAAATTACCTGCACAGCCTTTCATAACAGCTCCTCCATTATTTATGTATTTAATAGAATGTTAGGCACTCACTCCCCTCTCCTCCAAAAAAGACACATAAGGGAACACTAGGACATGATGTGATTAATACATAGTAGACGTGGAACAGCTCAGAGCTATGGAAGTTAGATAGTCCCAAGGGAGATTATCTACTGAGGCCTATCATCAGGTAACCTGTCAAATTGCTGCTGTCAAATTTTTAAAATAGGGGAGAATTGAGAAGGCAAGAAACTAATGTTTATGGAAAACCTACCATATCTTAGATTATTTAATCATCACAAATAATCTCTAGGGTAAGTATTACTAATATCATTTTACAAAAGAAGATACTGTGATTCAGTTTAAATAAAAGCATCTGATGCTTTCATTACTACTTTCTCTTCTCTTTCTTACATTCGTTTTCTTATATTTGTCTCTGTTTGTTATATTTGTTTCTTTCTTTTTCTCATACATCTTTTTCTTATTATCTCAATTTAGTTTGTTTTAACCCTGAAAATTGTTAAATGTTTTATACAGTTTTTAAATTGGTACCATAGTTTTGTTAGTTTACAGACCAATCCAGACAAATATTGATTTAAAGATGCATTTGAGCATCCCTATGAGAACTTGTTCTATTCACATATTCATATATACAGATAAATTAGGCATTCAGATACATTTCCAAAGTTTAGCCATTGTACATAATTTTTAATAATTACAATATGTCTCATTTGGATATTATTTTACATGTTTCAAACACTGTTATATTTATTTTCTCTTCACATCTCTTTAAAACAAGTGAATGAGGTTTGTCAAAATTTCTCAGATGGGAAAATTTATCTTATCCCCATTCTGTAGTGACTCAATGAAGAAACCAACCTCTCCCTCTCCCAAATATTAGAATTGCAGATTTTTATAATACAATGGCCAAAAGCCTGGGAAAAAGGCATATTGCTGATCGTTGTTGATCAGTATACAACAACTCGTATACACTCTGGCCTGGGAATAAATAATCCATTTAAGTGATTTTTTCCCCTCGATAAAAATTACTTCATGGGTTCTTATATTGTTATCATTCTTATTATTATTATATAAATAATACATACTAACAATGAAGATTCACAAATGGCTTAAAACCTAAAGGAAGAAAGTAATTAATTCTGGAATTTCACCAGTAATACTAGTGATAATTAATACTGTGAGATCATCTCCATTAAACTTTTAGGATGGTTTTTTAATGTATCTCTTTATGCTCATAGACTTACCTATTATAAAACTTAAATAAAAATGCTGCTTTTTAACACTTTGTGGATATCACGTTTAAGAAAAAAGTTGTGGCTTATTTTGCTCACTTTCTTCTTCTCTTCTCCCAAATCTCATCCTTTGAAATTTCCAGTATTGTCAACTTGGTGAGTGTCTTTCTGTACTTTCATATATACAAACTTATTTTAATTGCATAAGTTATAATCACAAAAATACATACAGAGGTGTCTTCTGCTTTGTCATATTGTGAAAATACCTCTCGGCTAACTCATGTATTTGTAACTCATTCTTCTAATAGTCAGGTGTGTATTTCTTAGTATGGAAAGCCTGCCTAGGCATTCACTTCATTTCCACTTTTATTTCTTTTGCCAGTATAAAAAATGCTGCAATCTATACATTTTGTGAAGTGATCCTTTAGAATGATTTCATCTAGAAAACACACTGTAAATTGTTTATTACTGATTTTTTATCTTACCTTTCTGCTGATTCTTTCGCTTGAATCTTTGTCATCTCTACTCTGAGGAGAAGACATTTGCCTGAGAATCTCCTTCTTGCTAGGTGGGATGGAATCACTATCTTCACTCTCCAATTTAAACTTTCTCCAATCATTTATTACTCCTTTGGGTCCTGGGATAAAATTAAAAATAAATTGTTTCCATTTTTTTCGAAAGGACTATTTACACAATTAAAATTATAAGTATTGCCTTGAGAATGGGCACCATCTCCTGCGTTACACACAAACACATTGCCTGCCCTGATCATGAAAATGTTCTCCTACGTTAATCTTGGTAATGGGTTTTTGGCAAATCATCTTTCTGAAATTAAAGAAAATATAAATTATGCACTTTGAACTGTTGGCAAATATTGGGGGTAATAATAATTTAATAATAATATTTCTATTAAAATTAAAAATTTTAGAATTTTACAAAAGTAGCACTTTTATTACACAAGAAAGAAACATCAGCAATAAATTAAACTTGGCACTATATTATTAATAGTTCATAAAAGAAACTGGGACTGTCAGAGAAACAGCAATAATACATAAAAGACAACCAGTGAGAAGGAGGCCTGACCTCAACAAAACTAAAATGACTTTAAGAAAATCCTTACGCAAGCATCCCATTCTAACATTGTACTAGTCTTTTAAAAATGTAGAAAGAGAAGGATTTGCAAGTTAAGGAAAATCTGACTAAATAAAGGATGAACTACCTAGAATTCTGATATTCAGTTGATCTGATAACAACAGTGCTCAGCACAGGGTCTTAAATTCTAAAAAACAAACAGCACTAAGTTGATTATCGCGCACTAAATCTTGGCCATAGCTGTACCTTTAACATTATATTCTGTATGTGAGTATATTCTTTCTCCTCCATATTGCCTTATTTATATTATATATTATATCAGTATTATATATTAACTATATTCAGGCAATCAAAGGTTCTTGTTTTCTTATGTAGTATTCATGTTTTAGATATATGTGCATTTAATGAATATAGAAAGTATGCAAATGTGCTTACATGTTCAGAAATTAGACTCTTTTTTCCTGTTTTCTGCAAATGATAATAGTAACATATTTTATGTACATTTTTCTCCACCTTGCTTTTCCCATTTCATATTATATCTCAGAAATTTCTTCTGTATCCACCCACAGAGAGGTTCTTATCTAAAAAATGTAGTCATGGTGTTCCATTGTGTGCATATAATAAAATACTTATAACAGTTTTTCACTAGTGTACATTTTTCTACATTTTGTTCTATGACATGTGATGCTGAGTGAAGACTCTCATGCATGCAGTATTTTCGATCTGTGTAGGTGTGTCTAAGGTTATAGAAGTAAAATTGTTTGGTCAAAGGGCTTATACATTTCTAATTTTGATATTGCTAGAATACCCTTGCAGAGATTGTACCAATTTACACTCCTATCAGTAATGCATGAGTGACAAAAAGTTATTACTTTTACCAAGTCTGTGAAAAGACATCACTATAGTTCTAACTTTATAAGTGTCTTTTTTTCTTGCTCTCCCCCAACACTCTGTGAATAGTCTTTCCTAACTTTTGCCGATTCTTTGATTCAGTTGTTCGTTTTTTTTCTTATTGATTTGTAGGAGCTCTTAATATGTATCACACAATTAACCCTTTGTTTGTCGACTGACTTACAAATGCTTTCCCCCAGTTTGTTGAATGTTTTTTTTAAATTTTACTCTCTTCCTTCCTTTTTTTCTTCTTTCCTTTCTTCCTTCATCCCTCTCTCTGTCCATCTCTCTTTCCTTCCTTCTTTTAACTGAAGCTATCAGTCTTAAAAAAAAGTTTTTGTTTTATATTTTATACTTAAAAAGATATTCCTCATATTACACTGGTATATAAAATGAATTCCCATACATTTTTGTGTGGCTTAATTCAGTGACATCAGTGTAAATTAAAAGAGAGAGGAATTACTAGTCAAAGAAGAGTCAATAAAGTTAAAAGAAACTTGAATTTTAAAATTTAAGTCATAGCATTTAATTTTTAAGTTCTCAGTAGTGGCATAGAGATAGCCATATGTAATTGAACAAATTAAAAAATAAGTTCTAAGTGCAATATATTGAAGTCTTAGGTTTTCTGAAATTCATTTGATTCGAGAATGTTTTAGTCCTTTATTTATCCCTTTATTCCCTTTATTCAGAAATGTTTTCTCCTTTTATTATCCCTTTATTCCCTTTATTTTAGATTAAAAAAATTAAAATTAAAGATAATTTATCTGCTAGTCTACTATTATTCACAGTAGAAATCTACATTGGGGAGGAATGTGGGGAGGGGTAATGGCTTAATTATAGTGCAAATAGGTCTCAGTGATAGCTAAACAGCAAGGAATTATCAATAATTCGTGTTTTTCTTACTCTTTGACATCTAAATAAAGCTGTTTTAGGAGTTATTTGATTTCAAATTAATTTACCCACTCAAATGTTTTCTATTCTATCAAGCCATATGAAAGTATTACTTAAATTCACTACTCAATAGTGCAAATGAGAATGTTAGCTATTTTCAGATTTAATTTTAATTTAATAATTATTTTTCCTTCTAGTTTTACTTGCCTGTATGTGTGGCCTGTCCTTCAAAGTCTTCCTCCACACTTTGGCTTTTGGCTTCTTCCATTTTAGAGATTGGATTTGATATAATCTATAGGATGGACAAAGAGGTAACAATGACAGACGAATCTGAGGATGTGCATACATATGAACATATTTGTATATTTATAGTCCCCTACCTAATGCTACATTCCATAGTAGGTTAAAGATCATTAAGTTTTCATGACAAAGTTACCCACCAAGCAAATGAAAATAGCCAGTAGCTAAGCCAATAGTATTTTTGAGAAGCTAAAATACATCACAAAATCACTTAAAGCTCATGGAGTTTTATTCATAGGAAACTCCTTTATGTTCTCCTATAGAATCTATTTACTCTTAGTCCACGCTCAAATCTAACCTATTTGCTTGCTTATCTTTAAATTATCTGGAAAACTCAATTGCTATACATAATAACATGTTCCCTAAGGGTCCATGTCATCGTGGTTTTCCTAAAATATTCAAGTCAAGAAGGATATGCTACTAGTGGGTATATTATCTTCTTTCTGCACTTTCTCCTTCCTCTAATCTTTTCCCTTTGCCTCCTTTCAAACTCAATTTAAGCACTGTTGTCATCCAGCTTGTCCTTTGAAATCCCATGTTTTTTTTTTTTTTTTTTTTAATTGATTTAAACTTCAATCCTGCAGCTGGTTTATTAGTGTTTTCCTAAAACACAGGGTGGTAAGCCAGAACTCTCTGTCTTTATTTCATTTTTGCTCTGTCTTCTGGTTCTAATACTTGGACTGGTCCTATAATTTATTATTTTTCTTTCCACAGTTCCTATCCATAATCAATGTAAGTCAAAGGTCTTTGCCAATTTATTTTTTCCCACTTGAACAAGAAAGTGCTTTTAAGAAAAGACTGTCAAGGGAAAACCAATCCATTCCACAATATCTATGTCACTATAAATGTAAAAAGAATAATACATTTGAATGGATTTAGTAATTAAAAAGAATAACATAAAGTGGAGAAAAGTAATACACTGAACAAAAGAAGCCATTTAATTATTTGCTCCAATTACCTGAAGATAAATTTTGTATGTAAGAAAACATGAAAATTTATGTTTCAGGAGAACAAAGAAATGGGAATCTATTCAGTAACTTCAATAGCTGTTTAGTTCCCAGAAAAGTAGACCCTCAAATCAGTCTCTTTTATTTTGCAATAGCTTGTTAATTTGAGGTAGATACTATTCTTAATAAATATACATAGGGTTTGAGAAAATCTATTATAAAAATAATTTTATTTCAAATGTTGAGGAGACAGGGCTTAGCTTGCATCTTTAACTTATTTATTAATTACCTAGTTGACAATCTAATGGGAAAGAAAAGAATTTCATTTTTCAGAAAAGGCTTTTACTGATTTCAAGGAATTATTGCAGAAAAGATAATCCAGTTAAGACAAATCTGATTCATGGATCAGATTGGCATATGTTGAGAATAAACTGTGGGGCAGGCATTTCTTGGGACTCTGAATTACCCAAAAAACAGAACTCTTCCCCTGTGGTGCTCATTCATACCCAAACTTAAATCAGCTGGATTGCCTGTTTAAGTAAAAACCAGAGTCTAGCCTTATCTGATACTTCCATTTGAGTTAGAGTATTAAGGATTGGCAAAATTCGCTATTATTTATTGCTAAGGGAAGCAGTGAACAGATTGAAAGAAAAATATTGAGATGTGATCATGTTTATTTGTACTACTTGAAGCCTCTTTAAAGGAAGATACAAGTGGAGTATTATTAGCTATAGATAGATTAATCTACATTCCTATTAATTTCCCCTGTTACCAACTCACTCTGGGCTTTTCTGATTATCTCAGTTTATCTTCTTTAAAATTTACATTAGCATCATAAAGTGATTGAATTAATATTTGTAAGGTGCTTAGGTAGATATTAACACATGGTAAGTAATTGCTCTATACATCTGTTAGATAAAATAAAAATATATCTTTTATGTATGTGTATACAATGTGTCAGTCATTTAAAAATATGATCAATATTTGGTTTTCAGTGGTATTATTAGTGGTTAAAAAATTCCAGGTCTACTTTAGATTAAAAGATTTAAAATAACAATAGGATTATTATAAGGCTTTGGGTGATAGTAATCACATCTTTGTGCAAATAGAAATTGGTGATAGGCTGGGCACAGTGGCTCATGCCTGTAATTCTAGTACTCTTGGGAAACCAAGGCAGGAGGTTCCCTTGAGCTCAGGAGTTTGAGACCAGCCCGAGCAAGAGTAAGACCCCCATCTGTACTAAATCTAGAAAAAACTAGCTGGGCATTGTAGGGGGTGCCTATAGTCCCAACAACTCAGGAGGCTGAGGTAAGAAGATCCCTGGAGCCCAGATAGCCTGGGGCAACAGAGTGAGACTCCGTCAGGGAAAAAAAAGAAAGAAAAGAAATTGGTGATAAAATAGACAAAGAAGACAGAAAAAAATGTTAACCTTCACCAAAATTTACTGTGGTGCCAAAGATATGTATATGTAAAATATGTATTTTCCATATTACATAATTATGTAATTATGTATAATTATTACATAATTATAAAAATTTGTGATTTTTTTCATATTTTACAGTTATAACACTGTTTCAATGAATAAATTTGTGTTAAGTAAATATTCTATTTAGATGACTTTCACAGATTATCATTCATTTACAAGGCATTACCAAATTCTTTAAAAGTAAAAGCAAAAAGTTAATATTAGTGAGAAATACAGTTTAAAATATAAATTTAAGACCAGGTATGGCGGCTCATGCCTGTAATCCTAGCACTCTGGGAAGCTGAGGTGGGTGGATTGCTTCAGCTCAGGAATTCCAGAACAGCCTGAGCAAGAGAGAGACGCCATCTCTACTAAAAACAGAAAAACTAGCTGGGTCTCATTGTAGGTGCCAGTAGTCCCAGCTACTTGTGAGTCTGAGGCCAGAGAATTGCTTGAGCCCAAGAATTTGAGGTTGCTGAGAGCTAGGAATCCATGGCACTCTCCCCAGGGCAACAGAGTGAGTCTTGGTCTCAAGAAAAAAAAAAAAATTATTGGTATAATTTTACTAAGTTAGGGTTTTATTTTCCTCTTAAATTTAGGTTTTTAATAATTTAAAGTAATAGCTTATATGGAATAACATTTCTCAAACTTTGCCCTAAAAACTTTAACATTTCCCAACTATGGTTTAATAATTACCAACAAATAAAATGAGACAAGTTTAAATAGTTTTGTTTGTTATTCGAACTTCACATATAATAGTGGTGATCTAGAACAGAAAGAAAGGGAGTAAAATTTTTTTTTTTTTTTTTTTTTTTGGAGACATAGTCTCATTTTGTCACCCTCGGTAGAGTGCTATAGTGTCATAGCTCACAGCAACCTTCAACTCCTGGGGTTAGGGCGATTCTCTTGCCTCAGCCTCCTGAATACGTGGGACTACAGGCGCTTGCAACACCTGGCTATTTTTTGTTGCAGTTTGACCAGGTCTGGTTTGAACCTGCCATGCTCGGTAGATGGGACTGGTGCCCTACCCACTGAGCCACAGACACCACCCAGGAGTAAAATGCTTAAACATTAGTTTTAAAAGACTCTTACAAAGCCCCAGTAGACCCTTAAGCATTTCATTATTGTTATTATCCTTGTTCCCATGACGCTATAATGATGACAATTGTTAATCACTTCAAATCTGTTGATTGTAATCCAATCAGAATATCTATCTTCTTGCCCTACTTTATTCTACTTTAGAATTGACTTGTGGAAATATTCTATTTTACAACTGACTTATAGACTTGACTTGATTTTGCTTTCAGATGTACTTGTTGTAGTTTCTTGGTGGGTTTTCAGATAATGGGATCATCTCATTACTGTATCCTAGACTAACTTTTCTCATAGCATCCACTATCATTTTTAACATTTATTTTTACATGTTTTTCTCCATTGTTGTAAGTTTTTTGAAGACAGAGACAATTTTTTACTTGTGTTCTTATTATTGTTTTATACGTTAAAATTATTCCATAAATTACAGCAACACATTTTAAAGAATCTACTGTGTGTGCTGGGTATTCTATACACATTATCATTATTATTATTACTATTATTATTTTGAGACAGAGTCTCACTGTGTCAACCTCGGTAGAGTGCTGTGATGTCACAACTCACAGCAACCTTAAACTCTTGGGTCCAAGTGATTCTCTTGCCTCATTCTCTCAAGTAGCTGGGACTACAGGTGCCCACCACAATGGCCATCTATTTTTTGTTGCAATTGTCATTGTTGTTTAGCTGGCCCGGTCAGGTTCGAACCCTTCGGCCTAGGTGGAGGCCAGTGCCCTACCCTCTGAGCTACAGGTGCCACCCTGTACACATTCTTTTTAATGCTCACAAAACCATTACCCTTGTTTTTCAGATGCAGATTGTCAGGCTCCTAGAGAGATTCATTGATTTGTCAAAGTTCACAGCGGTAGTATAGACTAGACAGAACCAGGTTTCAAATTTCTGACTCTCAAATCTCCAAAATTTTTACTTTTTCTACTACACCATTGTCTCTTCTAGAAAATTCTTAATGAATGAATGCATTAACTAAAGAAGCCAACTTATTTTTTTGTATATGCATTAAAACCAAGATGAGTATATAAAAAATATCAAATCAATTAGTCACCATGTTCCTAAATTATTTGAGATAGTATTTATCTGAATGATAGATTTCTACTTTGGATTAAATCTCATTAGTTTATACTGACTGTAATAGAAAAGTCTGTATTTTCAAGTTAACTAAATTAATTATAAATGACTGATAATGACTCTGGGAGACCAGTACAAAACATAAAATGGCTTTGCCTGCTATTGATTCTTGACAATCGTATGAAGTGATTGAGAACTTATCAGTCCTGTGTCTCTAGGTTATTTATAAAAGCAGTGGTAGGTGAGGGTAGGAGGATCAATTGGGAGGTCAGTAGTTTGACACCAGCTGGGCAACACAGCAAGACACTGTCTCTACAAGAAATAAAATTTTAAAAACCAGCTAGTAATGGTGGCATGCACCTGTAATCCTAGCTACTCAGTAGGCTGAGACGGGAAAACAGCTTCACTTCAGTCCAGGAGTTCGATGTTGCCCTAAGGTATGAGCATACCACTGCTCTCCAGCCTGGATGACAGAGTGAGACCCTTTCTCTAAAAATAAAACAAGAAAAGCAAGTTATTAAACTTGCTTATATATAACACACATATATACAAAAAAAATTAGGAAATGCTCCTTATAGAACTACTTTTGCATGTGTGCAAAATTATGGAAATGTTACACTGAGCTTTGTGTGATATGTACAGTGGTGTGAAATATTTCACTCATGGACTCATCTCAACCATTAAAAGAAATTAATCCTATACTCCAAAGAATGGTATGTGATTATTATTATTTTTTTTAATTAAAAAATTTTTTTTTGAAACAGAGTCTTGCTCTGGGGTCTGGGCTAGAGTGCCATAGCCTTGAGCTTAACACACAGTAACCTCAAACTCCTGGGCTCAAACAATCCTGTCTCAGCTTCTTGAGAATCTAGGACTACAGGCTAGTACCTCCATGCCCCACAAAATTTTTCTTTTCTTTCTTTCTTTTTTTTTTTTTTTTTTTTTTGAGAGAGTCTCAAGCTGTCGCCCTGAGTAGAGTGCTGTAGCATCACAGGTCACAGCAAGCTCAAATTCTTGGTCTTAAGCGATTCTCTTGCCTCAGCCTCCCAAGCAGCTGGGACTACAGGCACCTGCCACAACACCTGGCTATTTTTTGGTTGTAGTTGTCATTGATGTTTGGGAGGCCCGGGCTGGATTCGAACTCGCCAGCTCTGGTGTATGTGGCTGGAGCCCTAGCTGCTGAGCTATAGGCGCCAGCCAAAATTTTTCTATTTTTATTAGAAATGGGGTCTCACTTTGCTTAGGCTGGTCTCAAATTCTTGACCTCCTCCCAGAGTGCTAGGATTACAGGTACGAGCCACCACAACTGGCCATGGTATTTGATTTTTAAAATGTAGCTAAAATAACAATTCTATTGTTTCATAGATCTTTAAGATAATTTTTAAAAATTAAGACTGATTCATAGGCCAGTTATGTACCTCAAATTTTATGTGCAAAATATTCTCAGTGTGTGGCTTATGTTTGAAAACTAACAAACTTCAGTCTCTTAAACTTTCTGCCACTTTTCTATTTCATGAATAAACATGGTTGCAAGGTGCCTTTGTCTGCATGGGCTACCATAACAAAATATTACAGACCACGTGGCTTAAAAAACAAAAATTAATTTTTTCCTAGTTCCAGAGTCTAGAAGTCTCAGGCCAAGACCTGGCAACGCCAGTTTCTGGTGAGGGCCGTCTTCTTGGCCTGCAGACAGCTGCGTACTCACTGTGTCTTCACGTGGCTGACAGTCAATGAGCTCTCTGCTGTCTCTTCTCATAAGAACATTAATCCTATAGAATCAGGGCCTTGTCCTTTTGGCCTTTTTTAACCTTAATTATTTCTATAAAGGTCTACCAAAACAGTCAAATTTGGAGTTAGAGTTTCAATGTCTAAAATTTGGGGAAGATACAATTTAATCCATAATGCCTGGTTCTGACTTATGCAAAGAATAAATTAAACTAGGGAAAGGTGCCACTATTTCTATGCTTTCATAGTATGCCTTTTCCTTAATTACTAAAACCTTTGAGTCTCTGGATTTGTTTTTAGGGAAACTACCCTTTAGAATCACAGTTAGGGAAATGAGAATCCCTAACATTAATTTTTCCTTTTTTGATGTTTCACTAATTCTTTCCCTATTTCTGGACCCATGTTCCCATATCATAAAGGGTCCCGCAAAAATGGAGGCCAGGAGTCCCCTTTATGTCAGATAATACAAAAACCCGTCATGTCCTGGGCCAATTTCTTGGATATTTTGATGTCCTAAGGAAAATATTGATGTTCTGTGCTAACACAATAGAATCGAGGGTATTACTCTAAAAAAGTAGATCAGAAGAGTGATACACAGACTTAAGATAGAGTATGTGTGCTCCCCTTAGTCCAGGTCAGGTCTAGTAGGACATCTAATAATATATTGTGCAGCAATATTTTCCACACAGAGAAAGAATATTTTTAAGAATTTCGATAATGATTATTTTCTCTTGAGAAATAAAAGGTAAATTCTCAATTGAAGTAATCTATTTTATTTAGGAGGACTGAGGCTCAGGTAAATACACATTCGTTCCTTTTATTCTTTTTGAAGATTGTAATTAGAGCTTTTCAGTGCGTTCTTCTGATACTGGTTTCCCTAGGTCCAGAGTAAATAGGTGAAACAACTAACCATTAAATCACCTCTCTACCTAGGACACACCTGACATCTTTCCACGGACACACAAAATGCAGAAAACATAGAGCATTGGAGCAGTTCTCTTTAACATTTTCGTAGGAATATAGTTTTTGTTTTTGCTGTTGTTAACAAACTGTGGGCCAAACCAATAAGCATTCTGTTTAATTTTAACTGTTGTTAGAAACCTATTCTGCATCCTGATCTGTGTTCCATCAGGTTGTCACACTGCATTCTGCCCATCTTTGCAGGGCTTCAGTTCCTAACTTTTTCTACCTCTAACCACACAACTCCTTAGGTCTCTGCTTCCCTGTGTTTTCCAAGGTGACTGTGAGCTAATCTGATCAACTAAGCCAGGCTAATGTGCTCACCAATACTAATATATTAATGTGAGATGTTTTAACCCCTGCCATGAATGTCTTCCCCAATGTCATAAAGGACTTCTGTGTGAAGCAGCCCTGCTTTGTTAAAATAAGTAGACATGGTGGGAAATTTCATAATCAGATAGGTCTGACAGCACTGTGTTAGATCATGGAGACATTGCTGGTCTTTTGGAGACCTCCACTGTCTCTCAAATTATAAATATGGATTTAATTATTTCACCCAAGCCATAATTTTATTTTTTTCCATGACTCTATTTTATTTATTGATTTTTGGAAGGAGAGGTGGCTAGCTGAAAATGACTGCCCTTAGGTTTAATATTAATAAAAAAGAGGAATTTTATGCCTCATAATATATCAGTTAATTTCTTGAATTATTCTCTAATTGATTTGTTTAAATTTGTCTTCTTAAAGGAGAAACTAAGTTTTTTGTGGCAAGAACTATGCATTACAATGCTTCCATGTGGCAGGATAGCATAGTGATTAGTACTTGAACATTTGGGTTCAAATTTAACTCTGCCAATCATTGGCTGTGTGACTCTGGGCAAATCACTAACACTCTCTGTGCTTTAGTTTTCTCATCTATAAAATTAGAATAATAATAGTGTCTACTTCAAAAGGTCACATGAGGATTACATAAGTGAAATGATATAAATTATTTAGTATTTTGTATTAGACATTTAATAGGCATTGAGCAAAGGTTTGATAGCAAATAATTAAAAATTAAAGTTGTTAAAACCAAATATTTAATATTAATAATGAATAGAGTCAAAATAACCTAAATTTTATTTAGGAAGCAAGACATATATGCACTGCTTATGCTCAGTTATCTTCCCTGCCCTAAGAATGTGCACACATGTGTGCATGTGTGTGTGTACACAATAGTTTATCTCAAAACTATTCTCTAGTCTCCTATCTCATTGCTGACTAAGGTACTTTATTTTCATAATTTGATTTACTCCTTGTAATGTCTGTTTGCTATAAGGCATTTAAGAACATCCAAAGCAAACAGCAGATTAATTTGGAGTAATGAAATACAGGCGAATGAAACGTACATGAAATTGCCTCATAAACAATAGTATTATAAAAAAGATTTTCTGAAATGTATTCCTAAGTGGGAAATAGGAGTGATGATTTAATTTGAATGTAACATACTTATTTTCCTGTAAATTGGCTTTCCCACCCATGATTTCACAAATCCTGAGTGATTTCCTGCTTCATTTGTCTTTTTTGCATTTATTCCATAGTGCTTTATTATCTTTTTAAAATTTTGGTTCTCTAGTAGAGTAGGACTTTGCAGAGATAGTAATAATAGTCATGATCTCTGTTGCTACCTTTAGTTATTCTAGCCGTTGGTTTTGGATACATTAACCTATGGGCTATCATAATAAAAGTTTTCTTTAAAAATAAATCTCCAGAAGCATGACTGGAATCCAGGACGTGTGGTCTTCAAAATGGCAGTAACACATAAGTGATTGTCATGCAGCAAATGCTGGTTTCCTTTTTTTAACATATAAAACCCATATCTTGATGTTATGAAAGCATTCCTTTATGCACTCCATTTTCCCCAAGTACCTAAAGTGCACAACAACTTTGATAGAAAAACTGCAATAGAAACTTTGATATAAGATACAATAGAACAGATGTAATGCTTTTTCTGTTTCTACCTACTCAAATAGTTTTGCTTTTTCAATAAATGGGACTGGCAGGTTGAAGATGTGGAGAGCCTTTTAAATAATTTGTCAGGCGGAGCACGATGGCTCACGCCTATAATTCTAGCACTCTGGGAGACTGAAGGTGGGTGAGTTCAGGAGTGTGAGACCACCCTGAGCAAGAGTGAGACTGCTGTCTTTACTAAAAAAAAAAAAGAAAGAAAGAAAAACTAGCTGGGCATTGTGGTGGGCACCTGTAGTCGTAGGTACTTGGGAGGCTGAGGCAAGAGGATCACTTGAGCCCAAGAGGTTGACGTGTGATGCCATAGCACTCTACCAAGGGCGACAGAGTGAAACTCTGTCTCAAAAAAAAAAAAAAAAAAAAAAAAAAAAGCAAAACAAAAAAACCCAGTTCATCAGGAATGCATAGCAAATTGCTATTTCCTATTTGTCAACCTGTATCATTAGTAAAAATATTTAGTCTGAGAACATATTAGCTTTCAAAAGTACATCTGAATTATTGCTCGAAATGAAGACAGCCTATGTAGGTTTTCTGTTATAATATAAAGATATTCTCTTACTTGTTCTAGAGAAAACAAGACCAAAATCGTGAAGGAAATTCAGAGCAGCTATATTGTTTTAATATCACTTTATCTTGTAAATACACTATTCCAGTATCTATTGTTTGAATTCCATTATATTCATTATCATGAAAGGTTTATGTGTATTTTGATAATATCTTATATAATGTTAAATCCAATTTTATTTAGATAAAAATTGCCACACTGAGTTAAATGATCTCTAAAGTTTTTCTAACTTTAATATTAGGTGATTCTAAGCATGAATAATGGTCAAAAATATATATATTTAAAGTAGGTGCTGTACTTAATAGCTATTTTTACAGTTAATAAAAATGCTCTGTTGAAAAACAGTGGAAAAACCTTACTGCATTGATTCAAACCTTACTGCTCAGTCAACCTTGGTCCAAAAATATTAAATGGAAAAATAGTTCATAAGTTTTAAATCGTGCACCATTCTGAGTAGTATGATGAAATCTCAACATTTTGCTCTGTCCTGCCTGGGATGTGAATCATCTCTTTGTCCAACATAACCTGACTGCCCACCTGTCCATCACCAAGAGCTACAATTGTGGTATTGCAGTGGCTTGTGTTCAAGTAACCCTTATTTACTAATAATAGTCCCAAAGCTCAAGAGCAGTGAGACTAGCATATTGTTATATTTTATTATTAGTTGTTAATTTCTCATTATGATTAATTTATAAATTAAACTTTATCGTAGGTATGTGTACACATAGGAAAAAACAGAGTATGTCTGCTGTGTCATGGACTCTTGGAATATATCCCCCTGGGATAAGGAGGAGCTACTGCACTCCCTTTCACAGTATTTGGGAGCCACATATTCAAACATACAGTGCAAGAAATTAGCATTTCTTCCTTTTAGTTATCTCTTCACTCAAAAGGAATTTAAAATTTCACAATGAATTCTCTCTTCAGGGCCCTTTTTAATTGTCTAGAATATCAGGCTCAAATTGTATGTTTACTCTGAATTTTTATTCGTGAAAAATGACTAGGGCAAATCATTTTAAGAGAGAAAAGACTATTTGTCTTTAGAGTAGAGAAATCAACACTTTATGTACGTTGACCTATTTTAAAAGAATACAATAATATATAAATAGTGAAATTATTATTCTTTCCCCTAAGGTAAAATGCTAAAGATTACATCGTTAGAAAGACATATGGACTCACATTTGGTGTCTCTGTGCCTGGTGTCCGTGATTGTGCTCAGTGAATGAGAACCCCTGTCTACAGAACACCTCTGAACTTGGGCAGGTGTAAGCTCAGATTTAAGATCCCTAGATACTGATGACCCTTGCAGAAATAGCTCTGAACAAGTAATAGGATTGACATAAGAGAATTAAAACCTTTTCATTAATACTAGGGACTGAAACAAACAAAAAACAAAGAACTTGAAGTTGCATGGTTAATACAATCTTTGTCTGCCTATTTTTTATGTTGTTTGAAGAAGTAAATCTCTTTCCAACATGGACTGACATCCA
The DNA here is from genome assembly GCA_963574355.1 of Loris lydekkerianus. NCBI lineage: Eukaryota > Metazoa > Chordata > Mammalia > Primates > Lorisidae > Loris > Loris lydekkerianus. The sequence goes on from CAUYPK010117811.1 coordinate 35,310, forward strand.
GTCTCAGAAATTCACTTACCATTTTTTTTTTTTTTTTTTTTTTTGAGACAGAATCTCAAGTCGTTGCCTGGTGTAGAGTGCTGTAGCATCACAGCTCACTGCAACCTCAAACTCTTGGGCTTACATGATTCTCTTGCCTCTGCCTCCCAAGTAGCTGGGACTACAGGTGCCCACCACACTTGGCTATCAGTTGTAGTTGTCATTGTTGTTTGGCAGGCGCAGGGTGGATTCGAACCTGCCAGCTCCAGTGGGTGTATGTGGCTGGTGCCCTAGCTGCTGAGCTACAGGCACTGAGCCCCCATTTTCTTAAAAAAAAAAAAAAAAAAAAAAAATTATAATTTTTTCTGGTTAAGAAATTTTTCTTAATTCATTTGCAATAATTAATCCTGCTCAACAACCTCCCTTGGCATGCATGGTCAATTTTTTCCTCTTAAATTCACCAAAACCCTTTTTTTTGAGATAATATTTCACTCTGTCACCCAGGCTAAAATTCAGTGATGCCGTCATAGCCCACTGAAACCTCAAATTCCTCGGCTCAAGTGCTTCTCCTGCCTCAGCCTCCCAAATAGCTGGGACTACATATGTGCACCATCACACCTAGCTGTTTTTTCAATTTTATTTTTTGTAGTGATAGTATCTCTCAGTGTTGCTGAGGCTGGTCTTGAACTCCTGGGCTCAGGGATCCTCCCTCTTGGCCTCCCGAAGTGCTAGGATTACAGGTGTGAGCCATCACCCTTAGCCACCAAACAGCTATTTTCTCCTTTTTCAGTACATGGAAATGTTTTGTGTATTAAAATCTCTGCTATGTCTTATTTTTTGCAACAAAATTTCTGAAAAAGTTTGGTATAGTCTTTAGTAATGTTAATGATCTATGTCTTGCCATATTTTCTCTTTGTTTTACTGTATCTTACCTAGTTTCTCTTTGTTTCATTATGGCAGTCATTTCACTTTTTTTCCACGTGCCATTTTAAAATGAACTTTTATTTAATGATAATTAATGGATTGCTCACCCTTTGCCAGGGGATGCTTACTTAAAGTGCAATTGCAGTCTTCAGAAATTAAACTTTTGCAATGAGGCTATTGGTTCAAGGCTACTCCGTGGAATGTGGACTTTGTGATCTAAGAGTAATCAGTGTGCACTTTACAGGATGCATCGAATGGGTGAAAGACAGAGATTACATGAGTATTTGTTAATTACGATAAAATTAGTTGTATTCATTAGTTCCATAAACAAGTACTGAGCACTTAGTTTGTGTTGAACAAGCAATGACTAGTTCTAGACAATGGGTTACAAGGAAGAATAAACCTATTCCCTATGTCATGGGGCTCACAGTCCATTTGGGAGGCAGCCAAATGAAAACAAAATCACAAGGAAAGCTTATGGTGGTTATAAAATTGGGCGTATATAAGAGAGATTCTATGGTTATGCCATTGGTCTTCATGTTCTCCCACTGTGGAGTTTTAATTTAAACTTCTTCAGGTTTGGTAAGTCAAATATGGTCTATTTGTCTTCAGGGTGTTTTCTCCTTACTGTTGCTGTTGCTGGTTTTTATCATTAAAATTTCCTTTCCTACTGTTTTTTAATGGAGGTTAGGAATGTAGGGGAAGTAGATGGATGTGTTCAACTTTCCATCTTTTCCTAACATCTTTAATCCTACACCCAAAAGTCTCATCTAACTTTGCCAAAGTAGAGATTTAATTTACTCTAAGCTTAAGCCTAGAAATTCTTAATTAGTGAAAGAACAAAATTTATAATGTTAATGTCAATTAAAATGAATACATTTTGATTTGTAACTTGTAAAGCTTAATCACATTCAATTGTACCCCAAAACTTTGAATGCATTTTTATATAATTTATTTATTTTTCTCTCTTTTTTTAAAAAATTAAATCATAGCTGTGTACATTAATGCAATCGTGGGGTACAATGTGCTGGTTTTATATACAATTTGAAATATTTTCATCAAACAGGTTAACATAGCCTTCACAGCATTTTCTTAGTTATTGTGGTAAGACATTTGTATTCTAC